>QEPC01001969.1:616086-629176 GCA_003113815.1 Sphenodon punctatus | reverse complement strand
ACGTGGCTGGGGCTGGGGCCCCCTCGCTGCAGGGGGGTGGTCTGAGAAGGGAGTCAAAGGTGGAAAAGAGGTGGCAAGGGTCCCGGGAGCTGGCCACTGCCTTAAGGCCCTGGAGATACCAATGCAAGGTCCAGTCCATGGTAGATGTGTTTGTTTACTGCCTGGTACAGCTAGGGATGCCACCTATGCAAATTGTAAGGAACACTTATGAAAAATACATGTTGCAGGGCCTAAGGTGCCAATGCAGGGCCTGCAACATGTATTTTTCATGAGATTTCCTTACAAATTTGCATATGTGGAAACCCCACCTGTGGTGGCTTTTTTTACCTGACACGCCCATAGGCCAAAATGGAAGCCTCGGGTAAAAAATGACTGAAGAGGGCAACCCTAGGTACAGCATGGCCCTGGCCTGTCACTGGGGCTCCTAGACCCTGCCATAATCATCATCATTACCGTTATTATAATGGGGAGAGAGCATAAGGAACCTCACTCAACAGTGGCCATCCTGGTCCTTTCTGGTATTTCCATGCTCTGCAATTCTGGGGACTTAGCACTCGCTTTAGGATGGAGCCTCTTCAGTCTGACCCTCCATCCAGGTCCTAGGTCAGATCCCTGCCTGAGTTAGCTCTGCTGAAGCTTCTGTTTGCTCAGCAGCCTGTGACAGAGTTCCCGTGCTTGTGGCTCTTACAGCCGCTAAAGGATTGGAGGTGAGGTAAGAATGATGATCAGGTGTCTCTTAAAGGGCCAGGGTCTGCTATGTCACAGGGGAGAACAGCTCTGAGCACCACAGCTCCATGCCCCTGTAGGAACGCATGGGATAGTAAGGGGGAGGAGGAAAGCTTTCTAGGCTTATCCAGTCCAAACTTCCAAAGTCTCTGACCATCTGTTCACCTTCTCTGTCCCAGCTACATCGGGGCCCGAGTCACATCCAACATGGTGATCATGGAGGTCTCCCTGCTGTCCGGATTCGTCCTGGCTCCTGGCACCTGCAAGTCTGTAAGGCCCCTGGAGGCAGAGAGAGGTCCATTGGGAAAGGCCCCACCCAGGCTGTGCTGATGTGTTCTGTGTCTGCCCAAGAAGGAGGCAGTACCACAAACATAGGTTCCTAGATGGTGGAGGTGGTGATTCCTCCAGTCAAGCCTAGGGTTCAGTGATTCAGATACCCTTCTATCCCTGTAATTCTGCTGCTCAGATCCTAGTCCACTTTTAGACGTGTGTGTGGAACTCACGGCGTGAAATCCCGTGGCGTGTAAAAAACCCGCGGGCGGGGTTTAGACGAGACTTCTTGCGCATTACAGCCAGCCGCGCATTCTTTTAAAACTGCGGACTAGTATTTAGTCTGTGGCTTTAAAAGAATGCGCAACTGGCTGTAATGTGTGAGAAGTCTCATCTAAACCCCGCCCGTGGAATGGGATTTCACACGGTAAGTGCCCCACACACGTATAAAAGTGGCCCTCGGCTCTGAACCTTAAGCAGACGGGCCACAATCCACAGAGTTACTGCAGAGTGGCCCCAGTGAAGTCCTGTGAGTCTTCCCTCCCTGGTCTCACGGCCCTGTGAGCTTTAAATCGGGCAAGTAGTTTGTGGATTGTGGCCATGGTGTCTGTCATATACCATGCTAGCTAACATATGTTACATTCTCACACAGCTTACTGTGAGTTAGCCTGCTGTGTTGCTGAGCTCTAAGAACACACCACACACACCTCTCTTCACAACTCCCAAGCCCCCCACACAAATCATCAGACAATAGGAATCTGTTCCTGTCCCTTGCAGCCAGTTGTTTATGGAACATCACTGAGAGCAAGACACTGAGCACTGAAATAATATTTTTTCCTAGCGTGCTTTCCAATCCTTATTTAGTTCAGCCTTGCAACAGGCCTGCGAGGTAGGCCATTATTATTCCCGTCTCACAAATGGGGCAACTGAGGCTGAGAGACAGTGACCTACCTAAGGTCACCCAGCAAGTTTGTGAATAAGACATGCATTGCACCCTGGTCTCCTAGGTCCAAGTTTAACACGTTATCCACTAGGCTACACTGACTCACAGCAAGTATGGGTAAGAGTTCAGGTGCAGCAGGCTCATTGAAAAATGCCCAGGCAGCTGCAGAGAGGATTTGCATGGGTGCCAGTGGCAGAGCCCAGTTTTACAACTGGCAATAGGGTGTGGAAGCAGAAGGACAAGATCTTGCATCTTGGCTCCTAGAGGTCTTGACCCTACACCCAGAGTCCCCATGGGCAGGGAACTGAGGGGGTTAGCATCTGCCCCGAATCCACTAGTGTTATTGCTGCTCCAGGTCAGACAGGTAAGACTTACCACTGCTGCCCCATTTTGGACAGGGAGGACCTGCTTCTGCTCTGGTTCTTGTTGGGGCCAGTCCCCCCCCAGAAGAGGTACCAGTGTATGCCTAAGGACATAAGGGAGGGGGCAAAAGTGTCCCCATACCACCATTAGCTCTGCCACTGGTGGATACCAGCCACATACATCCAGGGACCTGTTGTGCTCAGTGGATTCATTAGACAGACCACCCCAGCCCCGCATTCCCCGCAGGTGCCACGACCCGCAGTCTACCTACGTGGTGCCATCTCCCCCACACTGCAGAGCTGTGGACGGATTGGCTGCTGCTCTAGGTTGCTGCCTGCAGCTCTATGGTGTTGCTGGGGTAACCCCGGGCTTGAAGTGGAATCGCAGCAGTCTGCGGTCCGTCTGGTGCCCTGGGTTTGGGTGGCCCACTCCACTTGCTATGCTCCAGGATGTTCCAGAGCACCACAAGTGGAGCTGGCCTGGAGCAGGCAGTGCCTACTCCACCTCTGCTCTGCTTCACACCCAGGTGGCCTGCCTTTAAATGGATGGCCTGCCCAGGTGTGAGGCAGAGTAGAGGCGTGGGTGCAGTCTGTGAAAAAACACCCAGTGTTTTTTCTCGGTTGGAGGCAATGGTGAAAATACAGTGAATGCGGGTCCCTGCTTACACCTGATCTCGCACTCCTCAAGGGGAACACATCTCATCCCATTGGCTATCCTTGCAAAAATCATCATCTGGCATTCATTAGTGGTAGATCTAGTGGTGGTGGGTAACTACACTAATATGGTCAGCTGGGGTCGTATTATACCCACACTGTGTTCTCTGCATTGACTGCCTGTACAACAATTGATTGAATTTAAGATTGTGCTGCTGATTTTCTGAACCCTGAACAGTATATGCTCTGGCTGTATTTGAGCCCTGCTCCTGGAACTTTGTCCTGATGGCTGTCTGTACTCAGATACTAGTGTTTAAGGATTCTGCCTAAAGTCAGTGGGTGATGGGGTCCTTACTGTGGTGGGTCCCACAGTGTGGAATTCACTCCCTCCAGATATCCATCTCAGTTCCTCCATCCCCTCCTTCAAAAAGCACCTGAAGACTTTTTTATTCTCCTGGTGCTTTTTGAGGATCCACTGCTGGTTCCCCTTAATGTATTTTATTTTTCCTTCTCCTTTTAAACTGTTTTAAAATGGATTTCAAGTAGATTTTAGGTTGTATTAATTTTGTGGCACACCCTGAGCATCATTTGGTGAGGGGGCATTATATGATTAAAATTATATTATTATTTAATTCACATACCAACATGTGGGGCTCTTGAGATCCTCTTATGTTCTTTTCTGTTGCAGCTGCAGCTCAAACCCCTTGTAAGGAAAACGGAGGTTAAAAGCAACGTGTTCTTCATTTATCTGGAAAAGGTAACTTTGATTGAGTCTTTGTTTTTTTTCTAGATTGGAACCACAGGATGGGCAGAATTGAGGGGTATTGGCAGAGCTTTGTGGGGAAGACTGCTTAGCTCCTCTTCTTTCTCCATCTATCTTACTCTCGCCTGCTCTCCCCCAGCTGAGTGACGAGTCGCAGACTTTCATCCTGCAGTTGGAACAAGAAACTGAGGTGAAGAACCTGAAACCAGCCAACATCCAAGTCTATGACTACTACCAGCCAGGTGCGGGTCGGTCTCTGTCTATGGCTGAAGGGAGCTGTGGTCAGTCTCTGTTCTCTGTCTTTATGTGTAATTCTGGTTTCCTTCTCTCCTGTTGCAGAGGAAAGAGTCCTGGCTGATTACAATGCTGTCTGCAGCTGAGGTAGGTGTGAGCTCTGGCTTAGTGGCTTTCAAACCTTCTAGACTAGGTTTCCCTTCCTCTTGTCTGTGGCACTTGATGCCCCTGCAACACGCATGCGTACCTATTCCCTTCCCTTTGCCCCCTCTCTCTCTCTTGGCCCTGGTTACACTTTAGCTGCTGGTGGTACTGTAACCTCCGCCACCTCAGAGCGCATGGGCTTGGGAAATTTTCAAAATGCTATTGGCTCGCCACTTCTGAAACATCAATTTTGATTGGCAACACCAGTTGAAGTTCATGTTACAGGAATGGGCAGGTTAAGAACATAAGAAGTGGGTCAGACCAATGATCCATCTAGCCCAGCATCCTCTCTCTGACAGTGACCGGGTTTATTTGCTTTAGGGAGGTACACAACAGATCATAATGGGTGTAAACAGACAGACAGCAGCCCTGGGGGTGCCCATGGATGCCCCCATTAACCCTGGGTTTACCAGTCCATTTGAAGGGTGTCCGCCAGATGAGCAACCCAAAGCAGGCTGGGGCAGCCCAGTAAGGTGTGCTCCGCAAGATCTGGGCATATGTTGTGTGGAGCAGGCCAGCCAAACCTGGGGCAGAAGCCACATGTGGTGCTGATGCCCGTCTGTTGTGGGGATCACAGTGCACCTCCATGCCTGTCTGTTGCTGCGTTTGGCACTATGGAGTCATGGGTGCCAGCCTAGACTGTCAGGTGAGCGTGTGTGTGGGGAGTGGGCTGGAATGGATCACGGCTCAGGGACACCACTAGGTGCTGGTAAGTCGTGACCACGGGCGTGGGCCCCTGGAGCACCTCCACGCTCCAGTGGGCTCCCCATCGGTCTGAAAACACCCAATGAAGTAATCCATTTCTTGCTATTCATTCCCAGCCCCCAACAGTCAGAGGTCTCCTCTCCTGACCAACTTCACTGATAGCCATTTATGGACCTATCCCCTGAGAACGTATCTAATCCATTTTTGAACCCAGTTGTGCTATTGGGCCTTCAAAACATCCTCTGTCCATAAGTTCCGCAGGTTAATTATACATTGAATGAAAAAAATACTTCCATTTATTTTTCTTAAATCTGCTGCTGATTAATATCATAGTTATATCTGATAGTTCTAGTATTATGAGAAGTAGTAGAGCTCCCTGTGTTTATCTAGTCCGAGAGTAGATAAACCGCTCACTGTTTATCTATTCTGTATCACTCAGGTTTTGGTAAACATCATGCCCCCTCCCCGGCCCCTTATTTGTCTCTTCTCTAAGCTGGAATTCCCCATAGCTCACTCGGGGTAGAACGAAGGGTTTGGTAGCTATACCCCTTTTCACGCTCCCAGTGATACATCCTGCATCCTCTGCATGGGGCCTGCCCCTCAAGTATGAGATCTATTGTAGTCTAGCATGCCAAGCATCGTAGGAACAGATGGTGGCAGGGCTGTCTGAGATGCAGGTATCAGGAAGTGTGTAGGGATGTGTATGTTACTGCGGACTGAAGAAGCTAATGCAGGTGACATTTGGCATAAGGCTGTGATTTTTGGCAGTGTGCAGCAGCTTTGGAGTGGGAAGGGTCAAGAACCAAGAGCAAGCTGAAGCATTTGTTGAGAGGTGAAGGAGAAGATATTAGGAAGGCATTCCTATCTTGGTGGGAAAAGATGAGATGAGTTGGATATCCTGGTTAGAGAAGGGGGCTTTGGGATCAGTATTTAGAAGGGATGTAAGCGGAGCCGCCTCAGCCTGAAACCACTAAAAAAACTCCCTGGCTCGCCTCCAAGCCATGTACTAGCCACCTCTGTATTAGGAGTGCATGGCAGATGCTGAGGTAGCAGAGGACGTCACTAGAGGAAGTAGTTCATTAGTCTTGGATTTCTTAGTCTTGACTCAGCAAACCCCGTCCCCATCTCAAGTCTATACTTAGTCCTTACTCCTCAGAACCCTCTCTTGATGCTAGTAGAAGTTTCACCCAGATTGGAAGTGAGAGAACACAAGCCAAGGAGTTGAGAATCTGGTCTATTTCTAGCATACTCCTAATACTGCCTTGCTAGGGATGAGAAATTTGGTTTCAGGTAAAACCGAAAGAACCCGAAAATGGCCATTTCGGATTAATCCGAAATTTCGGTTCTTTTTCAGTTTTGGTACTATTGGATCTTTTGTACCAGATTTTTAACATTGCGGTTTGTCCCCCATTGAAAAACTGCAATGTTAAAAATCCGGTATGAAAATCCATGCAAAAGATCCAATCCGATAGTACCAATACCAAACCTGAAAAAGAACCAAAATTGACCAAAACCGAAATTTTGCCCCGAGTCCCATCCCTTCCCACTCATCCCCTTTGCTCTCCGGAGGTCCTAGGCCTAGCTGGCTTTTCAGATGGTCTAAGCCGGATCAGAAGCTCAACTACATTTGGAAGGGAGAAGTGCTCATACCACATCCCATATGTCATTGCTCTCTTCTCTTTGTTTCAGGGAGGAAGGGTAATGGAAGGCAAGGCCTCCCCAACCAGACCTGCTACAGCTGAGCAGAAATCCTGTGTCTCCATTGCTGTAATGACAGAAGAGAAAGGAATATGATGTTCCAGCCACTGGCCTGCTTTGTGGGAGATCTGGGATTTTGGGAGGATATGGAGCTATACTACTTCCTGCCCTCTTAGTGAGATACGTTTGGGTGGAGATTGGTAACTTCTCTCCTTCTAATTTGGGAATTCTTCTGAGAGAGAATTAAAACAAAAATGGTAAACCTGGCCTCAGCTGTTGTTCTGAATGTCACTAATGGTGCAGGGATTCATCACGTCATGGTGAAACTGCCCCTCAAGGAAACACTGTTGTAACCGGCCTCCCCGCTCATCTTAAGCACCCCATATGTGTTCTTTGAAAGTAAGGTAGAATGGGAGTTGTAAGTAGCAACTGAGGTATCATAACCTTTTCAAACAACAGTGGAAAAGCTCAGATCTTATTACTGCCCCCCACTCCTACTATTCCAGTTGTGGGCTCCCCACCCAGTTCTGCTGATGCCCCTCACTCCTGCCCTGCAGCTGTTATTCCCAGTTCTGCCTATGCCCCTTACTCCAGCTGTGCAGCCCCCAATAATCTAGTCCTGGACTACCCCCACCGCTCTGTCAGTGCCTCCTCCCCCCTATTCCAGCCCTGGATGCCCCGCACAGCTGTGTCAATGCCCCTGCAGCTCCTTTGCCATCCCATGCCTAGTCTCTCCATATAGCTCTGCCAATGGGTGTTTTTAGATGAGATACTACCCCGCATGGCCACCCAGGAGCCACAGAGCCCACCGCCCGTCTGAAGGTGGAGCAGGGGGAATGTGCGCTTCTGTGAGCCATGGAGTACCCAGAGTGCTTGCTGGTGTTCAGGAAGGGGCAGGGACTAACACGAGTGTAACTCACATTAGCGTGGTCATGTGCAATCCCTGCTCATTTTCATGGGTTTTTTATTATTTTTATTATAAGCATTTGTATAGCGCCAGCTATGTACCTGGCGCTTTACAGAACAATAAGATAGACGCGGTCCCTGCCTATGGCTTACAATCTAATAGACACGGAGGGGGGAGACAAGGAGAGGGGACATAGGGAGAGACACGGGATAAATAACATTCAGCGGATGCAAAGTCTCAGGTGCACATGCTTGGCTTGGTTGCAGTAAGACAGGAGTCTGCGGGGAGGGCAGACAGTAAATATTAAAAGCAAGTTCTAAGCATAAAGCATAAAGGTGGTATTGGAAGACGTGGGAGGCAATGAGTTTGCCAAGGGACAGGGTGTAGATAGAGAAGAGGGCCCAGGACAGAGCCTTGGGGAACCCCAACTGAGAGGCGGAGGGAGGAGGATTTGGAATTGGGAAGAGACACATTAAAGGAGCAGTCAGAGAGGTAGAAGGAGAACCAGTCAAGGACAGAGCCGCAAAAGCCTAGGGAGCAAAGGGAGTCCAGTAGGAGTGTGTGGTCGAATGTGTCAAAGGCAGCAGAGAGGTCAAGGAGGACAAGAATGGAGTAAAAGCACTTAGATTTAGCGACAAGTAGATCATTGGTGATCTTGGCAAGGGCAGTTTCAGTGGAGTGAAGGGGGCGGAAGCCAGATTGGAGAGGTTCCAGGGAGGAGTTGGCAGAGAGGAGATCCAGGCAGCGGGAGTAGACAACACATTCCAGAAGCTTAGAGGCGAAGGGTAAAAGGGAGACTGGCCAGTAATTAGAGGGGTCAGACGGGTCGAGGGTGGACTTTTTGAGGATGGGAGAGACACAGTGGCATGCTTGAAGGTGGAGGGGAAGGAGCCAATGGAGAGGGAGAGATTAATGACATGTAAAAGGGGGGGGGGGAGACAGTGGGAGCAATGGAGGTCAGGAGGTGAGGGAATTGGGTCGAGAGGGCAGATGGAGGGGTTGGAGGAAGACAGCAAAGAGGAGATTTCCTCAAGGGAGGAAGGAGGAGAGGGGGGAGGGGTGGTGAGGGAGCAGGAAGAGGAGATGGGTGGGAAGCAATGTCCTGGCGGATCTTGTCAATCTTTGAGGTGAAGAATGACGTGAGAGCCTGAGCAGAAAGGGAAGAGGGCGGAGGGGGTCAGGGGGACTTGAGAAGGGAGTCAAAGGTGGATAAGAGGCGGCGGGGGTCACGAGAGTAGGATTAAACCTGGGAGGCATAGTAAGTGTTGCCTCACCAGGGAGATAGCGGAAGAGAGGGAGCAGAGGAAGAATTTATAGTGGAGGAAGTCAGGGTGGGAGCAGGATTTGCAGTAGAGACGTTCAGCAGCCCGGGTGCAGGAGCGGAGGTAGCGGATAGTACATGGAAATAAAACATGCACTTAATATTTGAAACGGGTGACAACTGTCTTATGTAAAAACAGCCCGAGTTGCTTCATCATGGATAACCACTCGCTAATTTTGTGCACCCTGCTGCTATTTGTTTCAAAACTGGAAACTCTTCTGTCATTTAGAAAAATTTCAAACCACCATGAATAAGCTCAGTTGCTCAGTGCACCTTAGTTCTGCCCTGCATCCTTACCAGATCATCTGTCCTGGGCTCCCATTCATGCCTGCCAATGCCCCTCAGTCCTGCCCTGAAAGGAAGGAGAGGAGTTTATCATCTTACTCTGCTTCTTCCTTCCCAATTCCAAGTTAGGTTCAGTGGTGGAGAGTAGAGTGACCCATTACAGACAAGAATCCCCAGGAGCTGAGGTAAAGGACTGGCAAGTCCCTTCCTCACTAGTTAGGTCACTCATTGAGGCATATTTGAAACCTTAGTATCCCTAAGTCTTCACAAGCAAAGCTTGGGCACAGATCAGACTCCAGGTCACTGACACAGAGAACTTTGTCCTGACGTATTTACCTGCCCTGCTCAGCTAGTTTAAAGTTCATTTTGAAGATGCTATATCAGCCTATAGATTCAGGAAACCAGTACCTCAAGCATGGTGTGCCCCCACATCAAGGACAGATTATGAACTCTGAGGACACTGGGTACAGAATAGCCGGAGCCAGCAGTGGGAGACAGCGAGGGAGAAATGTTTCTAAATAACTAAACAGTACAAAGCGCAGTGCAGAACGTGAGACGTGCAGAACATGAGAACTCCATGTCCAACTCCTCTACCTGCCCCCTTCTCTCTATCCCCTCACCTCCTGACCTCTATTGCCCCTGCTGTCTCTCCATCTCTGCTGCACATCGTCAGTCTCTCCCTCTCTACTGCCTCCATTCCCTCTCACCCAGCCAATTACTGCCCCATCTCTGTCCTCCCCTTTGCCTCCAAGCTCTTGGAACGGGTTGTCGTCTAAACCTATTGACTTGACTTCCTCTGCATCAACTCCTCCCTTGACCCACTCCAATCTGGCTTCCGTCCTCTCCACGTGACAGACTGCTATTGCTAAGATGACCAGCAACCTTCTTTTAGCCAAATCCAATCGCTGCTACTACTACTACTACTAATTAATAATAATTAATTGATATAATAATTGTTGGGAATTTCCCTACCAATGATAAATAACTAGGGAGTGTAAACTGTAATGTCTGGGATTTTGTTTCTGATTGGGATTTTGTTTCTGATTGGAATTACTTATACCTTTCCCTTGCACAAAAAAAAAAGAAGGAACAATGTCAACACTGATTTTGTAAGATTTACTCTGAAATAGTAAATAGATTCAGTTACACGCAGACAACATTTTACTACCCCAAATGAATCACAGAACTAAGTATATAAAGTCTATTTACTGATTTAAAATATAATCATAAAAAGCACTGACAATCATGTTACTTAAACATAAAAAGTGTATATAATGTACAATCAATTTTTCAAAAATACAAAGGTAAATATGATGATAAATATATATGGAACCAAGGCTGAAATTCTAAACACTGTGTAAATGAATTCAATAAAGTTCAAACCAACTCAACCCTATGCGTTTTGGGAAACACCCTTTATCAGGGGTTTATACTGCTAAAGTCTTATAAAGACTTTAGCAGTGTTCATATAAAGACTCTGTGTCCAAATAATACAACTTCATCTATGGTATCCTCATGCTAAAGAATAATCCCATAGAAATAGAGATTGGCAACAGAGCTATATTACTCACTCTTTGTTGAGAATGATTTCACTGCACACCAAAACCCTTTGATGACCTCGCCCAAAGATTGCATGTACACGTTGAACAGGCGAGGGGACAAAATTGAACCTTGCGGGACTCCATACATGAGGTCCTGGGGAGAAGATGAACAATCACCCAGTACCACATGTTGAGTTCTCCCGGCCAGGAAGGAACAGAACCATTCCCACCCACTCCGGCACGGTCCCGCAAGCAGGCCACCAACATCTCATGATCAACAGTGTTAAATGCAGCCGAGAGATTTAACAGGATCAACAGGGTCGAATGATCCTGGTCTAACTCACTGCAGACGTCATTGACCAAGGCCACAAGCGCAGTCTCAGTGCCCAAACCCGGTCAAAAGCTGGACTGCAAGGGATCCAGAAAACTGACACGGTCCAGATGCCCGTGAAGCTGTTGGGCCACCACCTGTTCAATAACCTTCCCTAAAAAGGAAAGGTTAGAGACTAGTCAATAGCTGGCCAGGGAGTCAATGTCCAAAGATGGTTTCTTGAGCAGAGGCTGCACTACCACCTCCTTGAGATAGTCTGGCACTCTAACCTCCCTAAGGGAGGCATTGACTACCCCAGCCAACAATGGCCCCAACATCTCCTGGCTGGCCTTAACCAGCCAGGATGGGCATGGGTCAAGTTCACAACAGGTAGCCCTAAAGGTTCCAAGAACATCCCGCATTAGTGGGCAACACCCACTGAAACTGATCCTATAACACAGAACAAGGTGGGGCTTCCATTACTTCTGGTTCTCCCATTGCCAAAGGAGCGGCATCGAAATCGTGGTGGATCTCGGCGATTTTATCCGCACAAAAGTCGACGAACAAGTCAGAGTGAGTGCTGGAAGAATCCAGTTCCAGGCGGAGGGAGGTCGGACTGACCAGCCCCCTTCATCACCCGGAAAAGCTCAACTGGACACGACTTTGCAGATGTTATGAGGGCAGCAACGAAACTCTTATTTGCAGCTCACACCACCACAGCTTAGGTTCATAAACTAACTCTTATGTTGCAATCGCTTCAGCACGACAGTGGCACCACCATCGCTCCAACCACCACCCTTCTTGCTTCATCTGACGCAGGTCCGCTGTGTACCAGGGGCACCTGTGCAGTCAGCATTCAGGGAGTGGACACCTAGGAGCTGTTCAGTCAATGGTCTCAGTCAGAAAGGTGTTCCAAAAAGCCACAAGGTCACTGAGTGATCAGTCGTCAAGGTCAGAGGTAAGCTCCCCCAGAGCATTCTGGAACCTCTCTGGTTCTATAAGTTGTCCATTGCTACTGTTGCTACCACTCCCCCATATTCTTTTTCCCCTCTCTTTTTCTTTGTTACACATGGAAACAAACTTATTAGTTACCAAAACAAAGGAGAGAAAGAGATTTGTATTTGAATATATATGCTTCTAGTCATAAGGACAAAGATAAGAAAGAGAGAAGCGAAATATAACTTAACATAGACTCAGACAAAGACATGCACACAATCTTGCAAGATGGCTTCCAGGTAAAGAGATCTGGAGCATTGAACGTAAGTTGAACATGTTCTTATATAGGATTTCATGATGCATATATACCCCCATTTGATATAAATCACTAATTTCAAAACATTCTTTCTTGCTAACACTTAATTCTAAAGGAAGAAGATGTTTACAGTTCATGATAGACATCCAGATGCTACCAGCATCTTATCAAATCTTTTGTGCTATCAAAAATCCTTTTTGACCTAACCCCCCGCCCCAAATATGAAATTTGCTCTAGTTAACTTTCACTCATGAAACTTCCATCTATAAAATCCACTTAAATCCATTGAAGATCACAAGTCTACAGGAGACACCCCCCAGTGTGCCAAGAAGACCAATCATAATGCCAGTTTGCCAAACATAGTGGCAATACATACACAAGTGTCAAAGCAGTCATGTACCCCACTATGGCCAAACAGACCAGTACAGACATCCCTCACATGAGTCAAACTGACCAATCAGCACACAAAAGAAAGTGAGATGCAGTTAATCAGCAGCACGCATGGTGTGGTATATGCAACAACCAAAGGAAAGATGTTTTCCCCCCATGGAATTGTGCCAGAATGAGAGAGACACCATGATGCATAATAAGCATGTCTCCTGTTTTCAAGCTGGCCAGTCAGGAAACTGCAACGGGAGTAACAGAACGGAGGGAGTAGGCTCCAGGTGGCATGCATGTGGTTCCCAGGCTCTTGGCATCTGAAGGCATGAATTCATTGAATTGTCTCTTTGCCCCCCATTATTATTATTATTATTATTAAACATTTATAAAGCGCCAGTAACAACCTGGCGCTGTACAGAACATAAAATCAGCTGCGGTCCCTACCTGTGGCTTACAATCTAAAAGACAAGGAGGGGGAGACAAGGAGAGGGGACAGCGGGAGAGACATGGGAGAAGACAAACAAACATTCAGGC
>QEPC01001969.1:576584-608155 GCA_003113815.1 Sphenodon punctatus | reverse complement strand
TCTTTCCAATTGTGGCTCCCTTCTCCTTACCTGGACTGTGGAGTCTGCTGCCTTGTGAGGCCCCTGACTCCCCTGCTGGCCACTTCGATCTCAGTTCCCTCATAGCAGACCCCTTTGAGGCCTCTCTCACCTTGCCTGCCCTGTGCAGGCTGCCTAGCTATGAGGCCGGATATAAACAATGAGGCCAAATGGCTATGAGGCTCTGCTGCCAGCTAGCCAAGAGGCTCCTATGTATGCCCCCGCTAGAGTTCACCCCCCTTCACAGAGGCTCACACGAGCCAGAGACCTGAGGCCCTATTCCTTTTGCCCCGCACCCCCAGTCTCACTCGCGAGTCTCTTCGAGTGCAGCGCTGACATGCTGCACTCACGTTGCTGCCTGGGCGTGGAATGGCGATTCCCTGCCGAGATTCAAGATGGCGGCCACGAAGTCCCGCCTCTCGCGAGACTTCGCGCTGGGCTGCGTTGTTCCTGCCGTGCGCCCCACACCAGTCTTCCTAGCAAGCTTGGGAGGGGGAGGGACAACTATCCGCTGCCTAGCAAGCCGCTCCCCGTGCCGAGGAGGGCCGCGCGGCGACGGGGCTTCTGTTTCAAAAGAAGTTGGTTGTGTTCTCCTGGGACCTCTTAGGGCCTAACAATTAAAACTAATAATAATTTAAAAATGGAAGTTGAAATAGATAAGATATATGGAAGCAGACAGGACTGACTGAAGTCAAAGAAGTGTAGGCAACGTTTAATTTTGCTGCCACAAGACCATTTGAGAAGGAAATAGCTCAGCCACTTCCAGCCAACTCACAAGCCAAGTGGCAACACCTTCTACTTTGCTTATTCCAATGTCTCCACAGACACGTGTGTAACATGAGTGGAACCTCTGGCTCAGCATCACACCCTGAGCACACTCTGCTCACCTGGTTGGCGCTGTGCTCTCCTTGTTAGCAGAAATGGGAAGGATGCTTGGCACGCAATGGCACCGCCAACCAGGGAGTGTTAGTTATCTGACCACCTCTCATTGTATAAACTGCTAATCTGGAAATAGACTCTGCCTTCCTTGACAACAGCAATGTGTCCAGAGAGAGCGAGAGAGAGCACACTTGTCCGAAGCTTCAGTGTGCTCTCCTAGACATCCACTGTGAAAGGTTCTGATTCTTTTCCATCTCCACTCCCTGCTTTTGCCCTCCTTCCAATCCCACACCCTGCACATGAAAGAGGCAGAGAGCAGTACTGGCAGCCCCCACAGTTTCCCTGGAACAGGCAGTAGCTGAGCAACACTAACACCAAATGCCACCTCTCCAGAGTCCAACAATTTGCTGCTGCTAGACAAATCTCTACATTGCCTGCGCCTAAAACTAACCATGCGTGTGTAGACTAGGGTGGCCATACCGCCCCTTTAAAAGAGGATGCTTATGAAAAATACATGCACAGAAAATAATCTGTACGGATAAACAGGTGATGTGATGGGCAGGACAAGTTGGATGATGGGCTAGGCTAGGGCAGATTAAAAACCAGTGATATGTGGTGAAATGGAGAATGGCAGCAATGGATGTGAGAGATACCTGTACCTCACAATGGGTCTTAGAATGACTGACAGAGGGAAGACCCGACCTCTTGCTGTTTTACATAATGTACCTAAAAATTGTCCCCCACATGATACTTGCTCAGTCTGTCTGACAGGCAAACTGATATATCCTGATCGATCTTCACCCAGAGTTGCCCTGTTGGGGCCCATCTCTCTGACTTGACACTGTTGATCAGCAGGAATCAGGGATCCCCTTCTGGTAGCAGTTTTGTGCTGGTAGGGCTAGCCTGCTCTCCACAAGGAGCAGATCAGTCCCGCTGGCAGTGAATTGCCAACAACAGGGATTGTCCTAGTTTGCTGGCAGTAGCCCTGATGCATTCCCAGCTAGGGCTGTAGCGGAAAGTCGCGGTGGTAGCTATTTCTGCCAGAAACAGTGTTTCCGCAATTAGTGGTATGGCGTGGCAGAGGCTTTCATTCCGCTAGTTTCATTCCGCTACTTCCGCAGTTCCGCTAATTTCATTCCGCTACTTCCACAGGCTTCACAAATAGCAGAAACATGCAATTTTCGCTACTTCCGCCAGTGCCACGAAATAGCGGAACAGCGGTTTTCTGACAGTTCCCGACAATTCCACAATTTTTCCGATAGTTTCTGAATTTGCAGAATGCCAGCAGAATTAGTGGAATGTCGGCAGAAAAGCCACGGTGTGGCACGGGCAATTCCGAAATGGCGGAATGGAATCGCGGCATGGTAAAAGCTGCTGCCACTTCAGCCCTATTCCCAGCTGCTGGCAGACCCAGAGGGCCCTCGGGAAGAACTTGTGGCTGTTTCACCACGCATTTTCCTACACATCTTGCTATCCACCTCCTTGCTACTAACGTGAAAAACACCCAAAGGTTCAGTTCCCTGATTACCTACCTGGATCCGTGTTCACTGCATTTTCCTCATCGGTGGCAATGGGGAGCATGCAGTGAACACGGATCCCTGCCTTACATAACTCTAAGACATAATTTTTTATAGTGTCAGATAACTCCTGCTTAAACACAGCTGTGCACAAATCTACATCAAAACAGAGCCTCCTGGGCAATTATCACAGTCTGGGGGAAGATTCAGGGCCATGTGGCCTTTATCCAGCCCTAGCGGAGGTGGGCAAAAAAATATTGTAGAGTGTCATTGGCCCTGGAGAGATGAGGTTCCTAGGGGCATGTCCTATCTCAATTGCTCTTTGGACTTAGGAGTGATTGAGGAGATATTTAGGTCTTGGCACCAGAACTCCAGTACTGGCTGCTCAGGATTCAAGTGTGGCTGTAACTGGTTGTCTGTCCCAGCCCAAACAATGGGAGCAGTAACACTCCTCTGGGCTCTGGCTCTGCTCCCAATCGCAGCTTCAGAAACTCCAAATCTGTAAGTTTTTTCCACTTCTGTTTGTAGGGGCTCAGTGGATGGTGAGCAGGTTGAAGGGGAGAGGCCAGACCAACCTAGACTGTAGAGCGAAGTTCATGGTGTAGAGAAGATTGGGGGGGTGGGGGGAGGCGGCGGCGAGGGGGAGGGATGGCAGATGTCTCAGTGTACGAGTTTGGTTCATGTTGTCCTTAACATTGAAGGTGTAGGGAAGGGCTGAGATTTAGTCAATGTCCAGGAGGCTTTGCCTTCAGTCTTTCATTCTCATGTGCACTGCTCCTGCAGTGGGACCCCAACAATGTATCAGGCTGCTTCTGCAGTGGGAGAGAACTATGCCCATGTATTTTGCTCTGGTTCTGAACTAGGAGTCCTTGCCTGCGCCCAGGACAGGAAGAGAATTGCATGACAAGCTACTTTGATGCAAAGTCTTGGGCCCAGCAGGAAAAATGAAAGGGTGGTACCCGCACCCCAGTTTAGGCAGCATTCAGAAGTTTTGTGCCCCTGAATACTACTGGTGTGCAGGGGGGCACCATCCTGATTACCCAGCCCAAAGGCCAGCCTTGCTGTAGCAGAGTGTACTCCAAACTAGGGTTGAAATGTGATCTTGATTTTTCTTGATTCTCAATGAGAATCATGGTTCTTGACTCGTTTTTAGTGAGAATCGATAATTGAGAAAGCACCCAGTTCTCGACACTTTCTCGGTTGAGAATTTTTCTGAGTTTACCATTTACCATGATTTACCATTTACCGTGTATGATCTACCATGTACTGCTTACCATGTACTGTGTTCATCCCGGTAATGTGCATGCACAAAATGGCTGCCCTTTTCCAAAGTGGTGAAGATGCCGCCAATATTGCACATGCACGTTACTGGGATGAACGTGGTACACACAGTAAGCGAGCGGTACACGGTAAGTCGCAGTAAATCAAGAAACATTTTTAGCTGAGATCTCAAACCGTTACCAAGATTGTCCTGAGATCTTGGTAACAATTCTCGATTCTATTGAGATTTCCACAAGAAATAAATTGATTCTCGTTTCATTCCTGCTCCAAAAACTTTGACAGAACACTTTGGTCCAGTAGCAGTTTTCCCTGAGGTTTCCTCTGTTTCACAGCAGAGCATCTACACAAAAAGCCAGGAGACCCAGCACTGCTCTTGGGTCTATCCCCCAGCATTTCTTTAGAGTCTTATCCTTCCTCCGCACCCTGTCCAGCCTCCTCCACTCCTGGCCATCACAGCACTGGACAGTGGACACCCAACCCTTATAAAGCCCATCACAGCAATGGAGAGGTGTCCCAAGGCTGTGACAGCCATTAGGGTATGGGGAGCTTTAACGTCTGGGCTCCCCCTGGCACATATGCAACCAATTCAAATGATCTGCAGTTGGGAGCATGTCATCTCCTGCCCACACTTTGGCTCCTGCAGCAGAGAAAGGCAAAGCTGGTAGGAGTGGGGCCTGTGGGGGACAGTCCAGCTAGCAGTCAGATCCCCTTCTCTCTCCACAGCTGTTATTGCACCAGGACACTGCTCCACTCCTTGCACTGGGTGTCTTTGTGCTGCACAGTGGAAGAGGCCAGTGAAGGCAGTTGATGCATAACAATTTACTTGCTTTGGGCCAATTGAAAATCTGCCATGGAGTCCTTCCTCTTCATTGGAGCGGCAGAGAAGTGCTTCTGTTTAACCCTCATCACCACCCCTTCTCTTCCAGACACTATTTGGTGGTGGTCCCAGCTATAATCCACCATCCCAACCAGGAGAAGGTGTGTGTGCACCTGAGCTCCCTCCCCAAGACCGTCCACCTGGCAATCACGCTGGAGACGACAACCCAGAACCAAACCCTACTGGAAAAGGATGTGGAGCAGCCAGGGATCTTTGAGTGCATCAGCTTCCAGGTGAGTTCAGCTGCTGCAAGTTCCTTAGTAGGGGGGCTTCTCCTTTCTCAGGCAGTGCAAGAACAATCCCTGCCAGCGCTGCTAGGGGGCAGTATGCTACACTCTACTGTTAAGGGCCAATCCATACCACATCAAGTTCTCTAACCAAATAACTCCCATACAGTTCTTCCAGGCCCATGGTAGATCATGTAACTGTTTAGTGTAGGGTGGCCATACCTCCCCTTTAAAAGAGGATGTTTATGAAAAATACATAGTGCAGGGCTGCAGTGGAACCAATACAGCCCTGCAACATGTATTTTTCATAAGCATCCTCTTTTAAGTGGCTTAACAAATATTTTCTTTAGTTGAAGCCCAAGTTTACCGTTTGGCTCAATTTTTCTTCATTTAATCCTGGACAAATCCTCTTCCATCAGTGGCAATGCATATGGAAGCACATGCCCTGACGCTTTTTGGCTGCAGCTTCTCCATGTGGGTCCCACTCTTCTGCCATTGGAGGTGTAGCAGCCTGAGCAGCTCTGCCCTCCTGGACCACCTGCTTGGCAGAGAATGGATCCCTTGCAGCTTTTGCTGCACCAGGTTGTCCACCTCTGCATCTTCCCCACTGCCTTGCTCTAATGGGGGCCGGGTTCCTGCGGTTTGGGTCAGGGTTTCAGTCTCCCACACCTGGGTGCTCACATACCCTCGCTTCCTGCTCAGCATGTACCAACGATATTTTTGCAGCTCACTAGCCCAGTACTGCAGACAGTATTCGTTTACAAGTTAAGTAGCAGCAGGTTTGTTTAAACAGAGTAGACCTGTGCCCCTGTTAAGTTAAACCAGGGAAAGCCCCTCATGTCCCAATGTAAAAGTAATATTCTGCCTGTGTGGAACCTAAGCCCAATCAGATGTGGCCCAACCTTGGCCTGAGGTCAGTACAGCTGGGCTCTTCTGAGCCCCAACCCAACCAAGCTGCGATCTGGCCAGACACAGTCTTGCCCTTAACAGTGCCATGATGTAGCTGGGCTCGGTAAGGGATGGGAAAGAGGCAGAGCCAAGAAACTCCCATGAGGTGATATTTTACATATTTATTCATTTCTGTATTTGGTTACTTTGGCTGCTTGGATTATTTCATTTGGGTATTTCTGTTACTCCAGTTATTTTGTTTCACTATTTAGACAGCACTATTCAGTGTCGCTGCACACTGTGCTACTGTACTACTGCTATTACCTACTCCAGAGATCTGCCAGGCAGCCATTTTGTGTGAACAAGCCATGAGAGATGGAAAACATGAAGCTCAAGTTCAACCCTACTAGTCTCACAGAGTTGCTTCTCAGAGCAGAGATTAAATCATTTTGCCTTGGAGAGCCATCTAATCCAGCAATACCTTTATCTACTGAATGCCTAATAGTGAACATAGGGTTCTAGGGGTGTAAACTTTACAATTTTCTGGGGAGAGCTGGTCCACATTCAGGGAGCAGAGTAAAACCTAGTTGGCAGAGCCAAATCCAGCATCTGTGTGATGAGGGAAGGAAAGGGAATGACTGGGTGCATCATGTAGAAACGCCAGTAGGGGAGGGGGTTGAAAAGCCAGGAGTGCTGAGCCACTGCCCCAGGGGGAGCACAGCCCCCCCAGCTGGGATTTCCCAGGAGGGGCGGAAGCCCTTCAGTCCCCACAAAGTTTATACAGCATCTTGACTGACCCATGCTGCATAGGTCAGTGGCATGCTGACCTTGTGTGGCTTTCCAGTGCTACAAGTTTCCCTCTTGTAGCAAATATGCATAGAGTTTTTCAAGAATTACAAGGAGCATGTACACATGGTGATTTTCAAAAACTGCAAGTTGAAGCCCTACAATAACAACCTGGTACTTGAACTATGTGGGAAAAGTAGGAAGTCCTTAATGAAATCAAGCCCTCGCCCTCCGCCTCTCATCATCCATGCCCCCACATTACTCTGTTCCCAGGTACAGGCAACAGATGGCACCTCCTCTCATCCTATGGGGTCCGGGGTGGGGTTTCCCCCAAGCATGGGGCTAAGTGTACTGGCACATACCTCACCATATTCTGCAAATACATAATTATTGCATCTCTGCCCCTATAGAGTGAGGAGAATTGTACACAAACAGAAGTGATTTTACAGGGAGAGTTGTTTAGATCTGGGACTGCCTGTAACCTGTTTGTTAAAGATTTTTTTTTCTGTTATATTCTTCTTTTCCTCCCGCTCCTGTTTTTGCAGGCCCCACCATTAAGTCTCAGAAAAAAGAAGATATATGAGAACGTAAGTCGCATATTTATCTACTGTCTCTCAGCTCCGGGAAAAGAACTGCCATAGCTTAGCCATCCCAAATGGATACTGTCCAAAAGTTCAGATCCTCTCTGAGCCATGGAACAGCTAATGGGTCTGAGGGGTCATGAGGCGAGAGAGATGAGGAAGGAAACAAGGAACAGGAGGAGGAGAAATGGAAAGAGAGGAGTAAAGGAGGAAAGACAGAGGAGGAAGAAGGGGAGGACAGAGGAGGGCATGGCAGGAGAAGGAAAAGGATACGGGTGATAAGGGAATTTCTATGTTTATTATCTCCTCTAAAACGAAGCAGGAGAGTAGATAAAGGTCCAGCCTCCAAGGATCCTCCCCCAGCCCTTTGTGTTCTTTGTCCTGCTATTTGTATCTTGAAGGAAGAGGAAGTGGCCTTTGTGCATGTCGTGGTCCAGAGCAGCAACAACGTGAGCTTCGAAAACAAGAAGAAAGTGTTGGTCAGGAACCAGATTATGAGGCACATCATAGAAACGGACAAACCCTTTTACAAACCTGGAGAGACAGGTACAGGCAATGGGGGGCATCTGCAGAAGCACGTGGCTGTCCCACCTCAGCAGTGTGTTCTTCCCGTTGGGTTAGTAGTGGTGGTCTCTGCATCAGCCTAGGGTGCTGTGCTATGAGAAGAGAGTGGATGGCTCATCTGCGACTCTGTCTGCTCCAATGACCCGGGAGGGGAATAGAGGGTGCTGTGGTAACAAGTCAATACATTTAGACCCTGGTCACAGAGGCCGCTGCTGCTCCTCTGATAATCTTCAGCAAAAGATTATCATCATCGTTCTTCTGAGAGCAGCATCAAAAGCAGTGTGATCCGGTCCCATCTCTTGGCAGGCCATAACCCAGCCTCCCACTATGGACATCAGGTAGGGTGGAGGGAGGAGAGGGAGAGCTCTCCCTTCCAGTTTTTAGGACAAAAGATAGTCACCCCTCAACTGTGTGGGTCAAGGGGTGTCAGCTTTTGCTGCCCTACAGGCATTGAGATCATGTGCTGCTGCTGTTAATCATAGTAAATCAGGTGGGTTTTAAAACGGTTTCTCATCCCAGCAACCTCAAAGCACTTTACGAACTCTCTAGTCCATGCTCTAGCTTTGACTATTGCAACCTCCTTCTCACTGGCCTTCCCTGTTCTCATCTTGCCCTCCTCACTTATGTTTAGAATTCTGCTGCCAAGGTCATCCACCTTGCCTGCCCCGCCACTCTGACCATGTTCAGCCCCTCCTCTCTTCCCTCCACTGGCTCCCTCTACCTGAACGCATTCAGCACAGGCTCCTGGTCCTTACTTTCAAGGCCCTTCAAGGCCTTGCCACCTCCTATCTCCTTCTGCTCATTTCTGCCACATGTAGAGGGGGTTCATCCCTCCCACTTGCAGTTCAGAGGTGGAGAAGCAACTGGCAAGTGGGAGGGATGAACCCCCTCTACACATGGCCAGTCTCAGCTTTACTGTAGTCTGCCTCCTAGTGGTTTATGCAGGGATAATCCCAGGCTGCAACAGCTCCCGTCCTGCACATCCCAGGAGAAGGCACAGATACGTTGGGGGGGTTTTGAGGAGCAAGAGAGTTGTGAGCATGTGAGGGTGGGGGCAGAGGAGGAGCAGAGCTCTCTCCCTATTTGAAGTCTGCAGAGCTCCCAATTTTCTAAATTTTTCTTTAATTTTAATTTATCTCTAATTTGCCGTGGTGTGACCTGATGCCTCTGCGCATTTTGGCACCTAGGCTCCTCAGGTTCCGTCCCCTCAGGCGCGGAATCCTAGGAAGGGCGGGCGCGGCAGGGTCCCTTTGGGTGCCCCGCTTGCTTCTCCGGTCCCGTCTCCGTCCTAGCCCGATTGCGGGCTCTTGTTCCCGGGTCGCGCTGCCTCCTGGGACAGGGAGGCTTCCCCCGGGGCCTCAAAAACTAGGACGGTGTGGCTGCATCCCTCAGAGCTCTGCTTCCTCAGCCGGCGTTCCTTTTTGGCGGGCTCCACCATTTTGCCTGCTTGTTTCTCTCTGGACAGGCCAGATTTAAATTTCTCATCCGTGGGAGCCGCCATTTTAATTTTTATATTTTTGGGCCCGCAGCTGAATTTGTCCTCTCCCTCCGTTGACAGGGAGGACATTACTCTTTCTGGCCAGCCTCTCTCTGACGGGCGGCTGCTGCACCGCGTTGTTTAAACAAATCCTTTTTGTGTGTGACCAGCTGGACTGCTGTCGGGGGGTGAGTGACCCGCAGGAGTTTTTTACTCTCCTGCCCCCTACCCCAATATGGCACCGAAGCTCAGCCAGTGGCCCCAGTTCGGAGGCCCCAGCTTCCCCCACCCCCAGGCCCATCCACAGCAGACGCTGGCAGGGCTGATCTTTCACAGATCGAGTTATTACAGCTCGAGGGACTAAATAAGATAGTCTCTGCGTTAGATTCCATGCAGCACAGAGACAAGCCCAGGCCAAGAAAAAGGGCCCGTTCGGGGGAGAACGGGGGGGGGGGGGGGGGGGGGGGGGGGGGGGGGGGGGGGGGGTCAGCGGGNGGGGGGGGGGGCGGCGGCATTAGGGCCAGTAAGGGTCAGTTCAAACAGGCGGGCAAAGGTAAGCACCCGGCCCGCAAGCGCAGCAAAACTGCAGGGCTCTCCCTTGTGGAACAGATTGGATCCTCCTCTGATGAGGAGGACCTACCTACCGTCCCCCCATGGGGGGCTTCCAGTGCGACAGAACCTCGATCCAGTCATGGCCCTTCCCAAGAGGGGTTATCCCCAGAGGACAATGTACAGGATTTCTCAGGGGCAGATTCTCCCTCTGAGCATGATGATGAAGGGGGCGATGGGATTTCAGAACAAGGGGATTATCAGGGGGAACAGGAGGACCTTCTGCCCCCTCTTGCCCCCCCTTCTTCCTGCAGTGAGCAGGATTGTGAGTTCCCGGGGTCCCACAAATTGAAACTCTTTACTAGGGTTCAGAGGGTCCTGGGCCTGGTAGCGAAGTTCAGTAAGGACAGCCCCTCGGATTCCTCTGAGGATGAATCTGATCGGGAGTACATCCCCAAACCTACCTCGAGAGATCGGGGTATTGTTCTGGATAGGGCCTTTGAAAAAATTATTACAAGTGAGTGGCTGCAGCCCAATAAGGCTCTGAGGCTGAACAAAACACAGTAGGCGCTTTATTCCTTTTCAAAAAATAAGGACCAGCTCTTTTCTGTCCCCAGGGTTGACGCAGCTGCTGCCTCACTGGCCCGTAAGTCTGTATTCCCTTCTGAAGGGGATGTATATCCAAAGGATCCCACGGATAGGGGAGTCGAAGCAGCGCTTCATCGGACCTATGAGTCTGTTTCGGCTATGCTGCGCATGTCCCTGGCTTCATCCTACTGCGTCAGAGCCATCCTTAAATGGTTCAGCCTTGGCCAAAGCCCGGAGGTTTCTGATCAGATGACTCGTAAGCTCTCCAGGAATATCGCTCTCACCACTTCGTTTATTACCACGGCCTCTACAGACGCTATAGCCTGGTCTGCCCGGGTCATGGCAGCCAACGTCTCAGCCAGACGTAGACTGTGGCTGAAATACTGCAGAGCTGACAACCATGCTAAAAACCTCCTGGTGTCGGGCCCATTTAAGGACGGCGGCGGGGGAATTGTTTTGGGCCAACCTTGACTGGGTTCTTAAGGACGCCAGTGACAAGGACAGGAAGCTATTGCTCCAGCAATTCTCTAGCCCCAGGTGTCCCTGTGGCTTTAACAGATCTTTTTATTCCCCCCTTCCAAGGAGAGGTGATACAACCTGGTCCAATCCTTCCTGGACCTCCTGAGGCAGGGGACCCAGAGGCCGGGGCCGTTTTCCTTGGGCCAATGGGCGCCTAGGACCACCCTTTCGTCTCATCAAGCTAAACAGGATTCCTGACCACCCCTGTCCCGAGCCACATGCGGTTGATGCCCAGACTCCGGTAGATGCGCGCCTATTGGCGTTTCCCCCTTTCTGGCACAACACCACCACGGACTCTTGGGTGATCGAGACTGTGTCTCATGGGTACGGAATAGAATTCTGTTACCCTCCCAGGCAGCTCTACTGGTTATCCCCCCTGCCCCCCTATACAGGACAGATTGAAGCTGGTCACCATGGAAGCGGAGATCCGCCGTCTAGCAGACATACTGCTAGAGCCAGTTCCCCTTGCCCAGAGAGGCCAAGGATTCTTGTTCTTGGTCTTAATAAAGTCAGGCTAATGGCGAGCGGTTCTCAACCTCAAGACCTTAAACAGGTTTCTCCACCTAAAGAGTTTCAAAATGGAGACTTTGGCATCCATTACCAAGGTCATTCAGCAGGGGGAATGGCTCATGTCTGTGGATCTGCGTGACGCTTACTTACACATCCCCATCTGGCAACTTCATCGCAAGTGGCTCCGCTTCCAGTATGCCTCTCACAACTGGCAGGTCTGGGCTCTGCCCTTCGGCCTTGCCACAGCTCCCCGAACCTTTACCAAGGTTCTAATTGCCCTCATCGCCAGCCTTTGAGTGCGGGGCATCACTCTCCATCCTTATCTGGACGATATCTTGGTATGAGCTCCTTCCCATTCCCAGGCAGTAGCAGCAGTGCAGTCCATGCTGCAGGTCTTCACAGAACACAGGTTTGTTATAAACGAGGAAAAGAGTCCTCTTCCCCCCACGCAGTGCATAGAGCATCTCGGGGTGATTCTCGACAGTCGCGCGAATCACATATTTCTGGCGGAGGCCCATCAGCGCAAGATTCAGGCCCTCATACAGCAGACCCTCTCTCGTTCCCGAGTTTCGCTTTCTCACCTGACGTCTCTACAGGGGCTTCTGGTCTCCTGCATACAGCTTCTGGCTTGGGCCAGGCATCACCTCCGTCCTCTCCAGGGTTTTCTCCACCCTTAACAGCGCCTCATTATGGAGAGGACCAGGATGTGGCTCTCTCCCCCCCAATGGCTCCTAGACTTCCTCGTATGGTGGATCCTTCCGCATCGGTTTTGGGAAGGCGTCCCTCTGACCGATCCTGTGCGAAGGTCATCACGACCGAGGCCAGTCTCCCTGGTTGGGGGATGCACATGGATGCTGAATGCATCCAGAGCACCTGGTGGCCAAGGGACCGGGAGCATTCCATGAATTGGATGGAGCTCAGAGCCATCCATCTAGCTCTTCTCCACTTTGCTCCTCGGATAAAGGGTTCTCATCTCCTGGTTTTGATGGACAACACCTCGGCGATGGCATACATCCGCAACCAGGGGGGCTCTCGAGCCCCAGCCCTGCACAAGGAGACCTCCAGCCTCCTATCTTGGGCTGAATCAAATCTTCTGTCTCTTTCAGCCAAGCATATCAAGGGGGAAGAGACTAGCACGGCAGACTGGCTCAGCCACAGGCAGCTGGATCCGGGGGAGTGGTCCCTCTCCGCGATGGCATTTTGTCAGATATGCAGCCACTTCGGCCCCCCGATAATCGACCTCTTCGCGTCAACTTGGAATACCAAGCGCGAGAGGTTCTTCTCTCAGTCCCGCTCTCCTCAGGCGGAGGCAGTGGATGCTTTGAACACTCACTAGCCCCAGGGGCTCCTGTATGCATTCCCTCCTTTCTCGATCCTCAGCAATGTGATCGCCAAGGTCCATTGGGAACAGGCGATGATAATACTTGTAGCCCCCCAGTGGCCGTGGCGACCTTGGTTCGCCGATCTCGTAAGCCTATCACACCAAGACCCTCTGTCTCTAGACCCAGACCCCGACCTGTTGTCTCAGAGTCCAATCCAGTACAACAATTCACGATTTCTGCAACTGACAGTGTGGCTCTTGAGCGCGAGGCTCTGAAGATCTTAGGCTACTCGGACGCTGTCCTAACACTCTTTTTTCATCCAGACATCTTTCCACCATTCGTATCTACCAGTCTACTTGGAGGGTTTCGTAGACTGGTGTGCAGCACATCAGGTAGACCCTAGGAAACCGCGGATTAGCTCCATCCTGCACTTTCTGAAAATGGGGCTAGATAAGGGTCTCCGGGCTAGCACTCTCACCTGTCAGGTGGCAGCCCTCAACAATACTCGAGCAACTATTAAGGGTAGGGGTATCTCAGGACACCCCCATGTCCGGCAATTTCTGCCAGGAGCCAGGGCTCTGGCTCCCCCTGTGGTTCACCACTTCCCAACCTGGCATTTGACTTTGGTGTTAAGGGCTCTCACCGAACCTCCCATCGAGCCTTTGCCTTCCGTATCACTTTTCTTCCTTACCATTAAGGTGACCTTTTTGATGGCAATCACCTCCGCCAGAAGGGTCTCCAAGCTCGGAGCACTGTCTATCGATCCTTCACTGTGTGTCTTCAAACCAAATTCAGTTGTTTTATGCCTCGACCCGGCCTTTGTGCCAAAGGTGAATTCTTTGTTCCATAGACAGGAAGAGATCATCCTTCCCTCCTTCTGCCTGAAACCAGTCCACAGGTTGAAAAAGAAGTGGCACACATTGGACCTTCGTAGGGTCTTAAAGATCTACATTAAGAGGACGGCCTCCTTTAGGAAGTCTTCAGCCCTTCTACTGGAGTTTACTATTCGCAAAAGGGGCAATAAGGCCTCTCATCCAGCAATTGGGGTCTGGATTGTGGCATGTATTTCAGAGACATACAAGGCCTCCAGAGTCATCCCGCCTCAGTCTATTCTTCCCCACTCCACCCGTGGGGCAGCTGCCTCGGCAGCATTTAGTGTCAGGGTTCCCTATTCAGAGATTTGTAGGGCAGCCACTTGGGCGACTCCCCATTCCTTTACCCGACATTATAAGGTGGACTTGATGGACTCAGCTGATGCGGCCTTTGGTCACAGGGTCCTTCAGTCGATCCTTCTCTAGCCTTGATCCCGTTTTCCTCCCTGCTCAACACTGCTCTGGTAAATCCCAGGCTGCAAGAGCTCCCGTCCTGCACATCCCAGGAGGAAGGGCAATTGGTTTACTTACCAGTGAATTGCCCTTCTGGGTAATGTGCAGGACGGGAGCTCAGCCCTCCCGTTTAGCGGAGATCAAGGGCTTGAGGTTTTTCACAGGGGGTGATTCTGAACTCGGGAGTCTAAGGTGCGGATCAGAATTCAGTTCCTCTCCCTCCCCATCAGCATTTCAGTCGGTTATACTTTTTACCATTGTTAAATTTAATATAGTTTTTTCGGTGTTTTTTTCGGTGTTTTTATAGCTTTGAGAACAACTGGCAAGTGGGAGGGATGAACCCCCTCTACACATGGCCAGTCTCAGCTTTACTGTAGTCTGCCTCCTAGTGGTCTATGCGGGGATCATCCCAGGCTGCAAGAGCTCCCGTCCTGCACATTACCCAGAAGGGCAATTCACTTGTAAGTAAACCAATTGCCCTCGCTCCCTTGCTGCCCCCATGACTGGAACTGTCTCCTTGAATACATTCATTCTGTTCCCTCACTCCCTCCCAACCTTCAAATCCCTCCTGAAAATCTACCTCTTCCATCAGGCTTTCCCGGACTCCTCATTCCCTTAGCCTCCTCCCTTATTTTCTTAGGGTCCCCTGTAACTAAGCTAAGCATGTGCACCTGCAACTTCATGGATTTATTCCTGTGTCTCCTTCTGTTCCCCTCCTCTTCATCTCCCCTCCTTGTCTCTCCTAGATTGCAAGCCCATTGTCTATAATTTATTATTATGACTATAAAGCATAAGGTATGTTGCTTGTGCTATAATAATAATAATAATAATAAATAAATAAATTAGTCTAGCATGCATGGGGGTGCTATAAAAATAAAATGAATTAATTAATTATTATTATTGTTATTCTCACTATGTCCCCATTTTGCTTCCCCTCCAACCCTTTGCCTTCTCATCTGTTAAACTTGATCCTGCAAATATTTGCATTGGTCCATCCTTAACATTCTTAGTCCTATTATCTCCACTGGGACTCATCATACATAAACAGAAAGTTAAGTGTCTTTTTCAAGGTAGTACCAGGAGCTGGTTCATTTCTTCTAAAAAATAAAATGCTAAATTTGGGGTTATTGATTTCTCTTCCTGGCTGTTAAAACAAGGGATAATCACACATTCACATCTGATTTAACTTTCTATTATGCTGCTTGTAATTTATACTATGACACAACTATGTTTTAATTGTTTTGAGCTGCAGTGACTTCTTGGGCTTCAGCTTGGATTTTTTTCAGTAGTCAGGAATGCTGCTGTAGTGTGATTGTGAATGAATAATACATAGTAGTCATTTGTAGAATTAGCTTTGATATTACTTTATATCAGGATTTGCATTGTGAGCTTCATGGGGCCTCAGGTCTGTAGAAGCCACCTTTGGGAGGGGTGCATTATTGGAGGGGAATCTTTGGGAAAGGCTGAGAGAAAAGGAGACGGGGTATGAAGCTTGGGGACCAGCTTTCCCAGGAATCTCTTCCCCAGTGTGTGACTTGCTGCTGTGCTTTCTGTGCCTCCACAGTGAAGTTTCGAGTTGTGAGCCTTGATGCTGAGTTTAAAGCCCTCAATAAAGATGTGAGTATCACTCTGTGACTCCAGTAATTACAGACCAGGCCACCAGTACATTGTGTGCGCCAGGTTGTGGGAGAAAATGCCTATTGAGAATACATTTGGAGAGCCACCTTGGCAGCCTTTGCATTTCCTTTCGAGGGAACAAATCCTGGGATATTTCCAGAGGGAAAACACGCTTGGGAGTTCCTCCTCCCAATCCCTGCAGGCTTATTAACTGGAATGGAAACAGCAGCCTGAAATTGAACCCTGGGTGTTTTTACATGAGACGCCCCCACGCATGGACACCCACCCTCCACGTGGGGGAAGTGCTTGCGTAAATTCAGTGCATGGGGGTGCGCTCTCCCTTGACCCAGACAGTGCTTGACCCATGTCCACACACAGGGCGCTGTAAAAATCCAGAGTACTCTGTGCGGGAACGGTGGGCAGTGTGTGGACAGGGTAGCCATGTGGGGTGTAGGGGTGGGGTGGCTCATTTGAAACACTCTTCCACGACGCCCCTGAAACCACCACACACACTGACTACGCCCCCCTGCCCATTTTGTTTAAAAGGCTGGGTGTTCTATACTAAGAGGGCTGGAAGGGGATTCTTTCTGCACAACAGTCATGTTGCCTCTCTATCTTTTTACAGTATCCTCTGATACACCTGAAGGTAAGTTAAAAGAATCAGCCTGTATGTGCCTCTCTGCCCCAGCCTGGACACTGTGCCTCTTGGAGTGTGCTCTTTCATAAAATAATTCCTCAGAGATAGGACATCTGCCACAGCCCTACAATATTACCACTGCCCTGTGGGGTAGGGGGTGGGGGGAAGCATGGGATGGGGCAGCAGTAAGTGCAGAGCTGTTTTAAGATGTCATCAAATAAATGCAAAAGGGAGACTCAAGAGGGTGTTCTCAGACAATGCATTATCCCACGCAGTACTCATCCAGTATTCACTGGTTATTGGTTAACCATTGGTTACCAGAGTTGTTGATTTTTTACACAAGCCCAGTGGGTACTGGGTGGGGAAACGCTTGTCTGAAAACACCCAGAGAGGTCTCTGGTCCCTCGCGCATCCTGTCCATCGGTCTCACCAGGATGCCTCGCTCCGGTAAGTCTCATTGCCCTTCGCACTCATTTACTTTGTGTGTGTGTGTGTGTGTGTGTGTGTGTGTGCCCCCCTGTGAACCTCAGATTGGCTATTTACAGGGGTTCGTGCTTGTGCGTGTATATGACTCCCCATGCATGTTCCTGCTCACAGGATCCCAGTGGGAACCGCATTGGCCAGTGGCTGGATGTGAAGCCGAGACAAGGCATTGTAGATTTGTCGTTTCCCTTGGCCTCCGAAGCAGCCCTGGGAGAATACACCATCCAGCTAGGAGAGGAGCAGATTTCAACTGCTAAAAAATCGTTCACAGTGGAGGAATATGGTAAGATCTACAGGGAGACAGTATGAGCAGCTGGGCTCCAGCTAGCAGGAAATAAAGCTGCATCAGGAGCAGATGGGCTGGGTTTTATCATGACTAAATGGGATTCCTCCTCCTAATTAAAATGCAGGTTTTGGGACAGAGTGCCCAAAATGTGTTCATTTTAGCTACTAATAAGGCTCCTGTTAGTCATTTACGTACTAATATCCAGAGACCCATGTTCACCGTGTTTTCCCCATTGGCTGCAATGGGGAAAATGTAGTGAACCCAGGTCCCTGCTAATAAGCAAGCACCACAAAGTTATTAACATACATGTTCTCACAATAACCCTAAGGTGTGGGGAAACACTGTAAATCCCCATTTCACAGATTGGGGAACTGGGGTACAAGAGATCTGCCAGCACAAGCCTCATTGAAGTGAAATGATTTACCCAAGGTCACACAGTGAGTCTGTGGCAGAGCAGACGACTGATCACAGATGTCCACAATCCTGGTCCACAACCTTATTAGAACAAACCCAGAATGCCCTGGGTGGGGCTGGGACTCTAGTCCAATAAGCCTTTAGCTTTACTTATTCCACCTTCCATCGCCTCCCTGAAGTCTTAAGAGGCAAGAGGGATTCAGTTCTCATTTACTATCAGCCCTGACCTACCAATCCTATATGCCTTCAGAAACCTTTGTTAAGGGGGTCCTAGCCCTGCTCTAGGAAAAATCAGATTCATGCTCATTGAACCGTTAGTTTCTCATGTTACCATGTTCCAAAAACCAGGAGCCCAATCTAGTCTACTAGACTCCCGCCTTCCCCAAGCCCAGTATTTCAGTCGCTGTATTAAATCAGTTCTAGGTTGTCTTGGCTCCTTCTCGGAATGTAGGGAACAATCCTCCCTCATGGCAAGAGGAGTTTAGTCTTCCTATCCATGCAGTGTTTAGCTGGCATTTCAGAGATACCAAGGCTCTAGCAGCACAAGTTCCTCTATCGGACAATATTATTTAACCTGCCCTGGATGCCTCTTTGCAGAGCTGCCAAAATATGAACTGGTGTTTGAGGTCCCACCACAGATCACCACTTCGGATAAAGAATTTCAGTTAAAAGTCTGTGGCAGGTGAGTGGAACTGCTGTGTTACGGTGCTCAGACACCACATCAAAGAGCATTGTCTCACTCCCAATAGGAATAGTGAAGATAAAGGCCATTCATGATGCCTGGTTTCTCTTCCTAATGGCTGGAGGATCAAATTTCAGCTAGGAATGGGGTTCTTCAAATGTGCTTGTCCATCTATAAATTAGTATTAGCTCATAAACTTCTATTCCCGCAAAGTGACTGGGTATGCTCTGGGTTTTATGAGCGGCACACCCAGGTTCAGTGGCATACTTGGAACATGAGCCCTGTGAGGATGGACGCTATGGGCTCCTCTTCTTTCTCCCTCTGTTATAAAGGAGTGCTCAGGTGGAGGAGCCAAACCTGTCCACAGGGGGCTCTGTCCTACAGTTCTACTGGCCGAAAGACAAAGGGCTACCATGTGGGAGTGGCAGCAGCAAGAGCTGCAAGTAACTCAGTAATGCCCCAGTCCCTCCAGTCTCCAAATTGAGAGAGCTGAGGAGTGTCGCTAGGGATCCTGGGAACAGCAGGCACACGGCACATCCTCCACAGGGGGTAACTGTGCTAGTGGCTCAGGAGGGAGTGAAAAGGGAGCGGGGGAAGGGATGAGTGCGTAACCATCGCTGGGAAAATACAAACATCTCCCTACAGAAAGACACCCCACCCCCTCCCCGGCACATTTCTTCTTCCTTCTTGAATTCCAATGGGGGCAAGCCTTTGTTCTGCTAATTATAGGCCTTGGTTCTGCTAATTATGGTGCAGTGCTGAGATGTGATCACTCTCCCCATGCAAGAGAGTTAATGACCTAGCAATTAATGGTCTTGTGGGAGAGTAAGTGACCCAGTCAGCATGTTCCACCCGACCTAATTAGCAGAACCAAGGTTTTGGTACATTTTTCCTTTTTATCTCTCCATGGAAGTCCAGAGCAAAGAGGGAATGTGCCCTAAAGGTCTTCCAGTACTAGTGTAGAGAAAGTAAGATTGCCATGTTGGTCCCAAATATAGACAATAGAGCCAGGGTAGTACAGTGATATCTTTTATTGGACCAACTCCAGTTGGGGGAGGTATGCAACTCCAATTGGCGGAGGTAGGCAAGCTTTCGGACCTCACAGGGTCAGGCAAGTCAGGAGTTAGAACAGGGCACTGAGCAAAGCAGTGACGTATATACGGTGACTGGAAATAATGGGGGGGGGGGCAGGGACGGAAGAGTAAGAGCTGCTGATAGTAAGTAAACTTAAAGCTTTCTGTAACTGTAGAATGTCATTAGACTTACACATTTCTGTAATGTCGTGTGAAACCCAGAGTTTCACTGTCTAACTGTAGACAAGAACTGTAAGACAGTTACAGAACTGCAAGACAGTCATTAAACTGTCATCATCATCCATGCCTTTATTATCTCTAGTTTAGACTACTGTAACGCACTCTACATGGGGCTGCCCTTGGGGACGGGTTTGGAGATTGCAGCTGGTGCAGAATGCGATGGCCTGTCTCTTAACAGGGATGGGTCGCCACGAGCACATTACACCAGTGCTCCATTCTCTGCACTGGCTGCCTGTTATCTTCCAGGACCAATTCCAAGTGCTGGTAATGACCTATAAAGCCCGAAACAGCTTGGGCCCTGCCTACCTGTGGGACCACCTCAGGTCCCGGGTTGTATCGCGGCCCCTGCGGTCGACCAGGGATGCCCGACTCAAAGTCCCCCAGGTTTCCCAGGTGGCGACGATGGGGAAGGTGTTCTCGGTGGCTGCTCCCAGGCTGTGGAACTCCCTCCTGATATAGGCCTGCCTGGCCCCAGACCTCCCCTCTTTCTGAAGACCGTGTAAGACCTTTCTGTTCTGACGGGTCTTTGGAGAGGGAGACTGGGGGGGGGGTGGTGGTGGTGGTGTGTGTGTGTCTGCCCTTTTAGTATATTAATGATTTTTTAAACTGTATATTATATGCTTGTTTATTATTAATTTAATTATGTTATATGTCTTGTGAGCCACCCCGAGCTGCTCTGTGAGCAGGAGGGTGCGGGGTAGAAAAAAACCTTAACAAATAAATAGACAGTGAAGCCCAGGGTTTCACGGTCTACAGTTATGGGAAGCTTTACATTTAGTTTACTTACTATCAGCAGCTCTTACTTTCCCCACTTTGTTGTATTCCACCCTTTTGAATAGAAGGCCTCCTACCTGAGTCTCATTCTCATCTTCTCCTCCCATTCCTTTGTCATTATTTCTAATCACTGTATATACTTCGCTGCGTTGCTCAGTCTACAGTTCTAACTACTGACTTGCCTGACAAAGGACCCTGTGAGGTCCAAAATCTTGCCTACCTCCACCAACTGGAGTTGGTCCAATAAAAGATATCCCTGTATTACTTTGTCTCTATTGTCTAAAGGTCTTTCTGCAGACATCTGACAGTTGGACAGCCCTGAGTTAAACACTTTTGGGGGTGGGGGGAGCAGTGCCTCCTGCCCCCAGTTCCCAGCTGGGGCTCAAATCCCATCCAGAGCCCCCCCAGCACAGTCAGTGGTAGGATTGATTCCAAGTTCTGTTCCCTAAGTAATGCAAGTGCCAAGACTGGGGAAGTAGACTGCCTTCTCCTCTGGAGCAGGTTCTCTGATCTCTTATTCTGTTTTGCTGAAATATCTGATTCTCTTGTGGGTGTTTTCTCTCCTTTTGACACAGGTACACCTATGGGAAACCCGTGCAGGGGGAAATAGAGGTTACCGTGAGTCGGAGGTTGAAGTATTATTACACAGTGGACGATTATGACCCATTACTTGGTCTGAACAAGGAATATACAGCCCAGGTGAGCTGATGGGGAAAGGGACTGACAGAGCAGACAATAACCTATAAGCCAACCCATTTATGAAATGCTAATGCACCCTGGTCCTTCTAGTCTGCTGCCCTGGTTCCAGCCAACAACGTCAGACCATCACTTCATCTGGTATGTTATCCTGTCTGTGAATTATTAGATGACAGGGTTGATACTGGTACCCTTGCTTTCCAGGTCTGACAGAGGCCGATGCTTTAGGGAAAGGTTTAACACCCCTGCCCGTCGCACCTCCCCATGCCATGATGCACCTCATTGTTCAATACTAGTCCATGGGAAGAATTATTCCTCCAACACCCTACTACATGGGTGGGAAACCTCAGGCCCAGGGGCCAAATGTGGCCCATGGCAAGTTTTTATATGGCCCCTTTCCAGTGCCTGGATCTGCCCCCCTGGATTCAGTCTCTACCCCCAAGCACTGAAAAACTGAACTCAGAATAAAGGCCGCTTTTAGACGAGACAATTTGCGCATGATTGGTGAAAAATGTATGTGTTTTAATGCTCGTTTAAACACCTAAACCGTTTAAAATGTGCATTTGCCATGATCGTGTAAATGCCCCAACCGTTTTTAATGTGTTTTTAAAATAATGTGCATTTTTAAAAACCGGTTTTGAGCCCCTTCGATGATCGGGGGATGCCAAAACCCGGTTTTGGCATCCCCCGATCATCAATCATGCGCAAATTTGTCTCGTCTAAAAGCGGCTTCAGATAGGAGATCTTTACTGTAATAATCATGTAGCAGGGCAGGGATAGGGAACCTTTTCTGTCGCGGGGGCCACATTGAAAATTAGTACGTGCTCCGAGGGCCACACAGAGGTTGGGGCTGGGAGTCCTTAATAGGTGTATTCAAGAAAAGGAAAGCCCAGTTCATGGATCTGTCCCCTACCCATGTGTGCATGCCTCTCTGCTCCCTTACTCTGCAAGGTCAGACACTTCAGTAACTCATATTGCCAATATATTCCCATAGTGAGGAGGGTTTCAAAAATGGGTAGAAGTGCGGTGGACCCGAAGCATCTGATGCTGTAAACATTTTTGGATTAAAAGGGGCAGGTTAACCTGCAACCCAGACCCATGCAGGTCTTGTAGAATATCATTCTTCCAGGAGGTGTCATAGGCTTTCTCCAGGTCAAAGAACACGGAGACCAGGTGCCCCTGACGGACAAATGCCTCCCAGATCAAGGTTTCCAGGTGCACTAGATGGTCCAACGTGGAATGCTGCTGACAGAACTAGCCTGGGTGTTGGCAAGCAACCCTTTTGTCTCAAGAACCAAACCAACTGGATGCTGACCATATGCTCCAGCACCTTACAGATGCAACATATCGGTGCCATTGCCCGAAAAGTCAGGTTCTGAGGATCAGACCCAGGTTTGGGGATAGGAACTGTAATGGCTGTGTGCTATAACGCAGGGAATTCCCTACCCTGCCAGACCCTATTGTAACGTCACAACAAAAGGTCAAGAGCAGGAGGGGACAGCTGCCTCGATATTTGTAATGTATGCCATCCAGCCCAGCAGCTGAGTTGCCAGATGAGCGCAATGTGGCACGGAGTTCAAACACGAAGAAAGACTGATTGTAACCCTCCAGCTGCAAGGTCCCAAACGTCAAAGGGCTCGCCTCCATCCAAGATTTGATGGCAAGAAAGGCCACTGAGTAACTGGCCAAACTAGAGCAATGGGAAAAGATTTCCCAAATGGCATGGACAATGCCAGGCAGGTCAGCCACCTCTTGACCCTGGTGATGCAAGATTGGGACAGAGCGGGAGTTGTAAGACCCAGAAACCTTCCAAATATTATCCGAAGCCACCTTCAAGTGCTAGAGATGCGAGAGTTAAAGCAAACCCAGGATTCCTTCTGGCTCTGGCAACAGACACAACAAGCTGTGGCCCATGCCCACTTGAAGACTAGAAGGTTGGATTGCACTGAATACCAGCGGAAGAGCTCCCAAGAGCGAGAGATAGGAAACACCTGCACAGTTAACACAACATGGAGTGGCCTGACAACTTGAGTCCTCATTACCCACCACTCCACAAAGGGCACAAGTAAGGGATTAAGGGAACCACCCCGGCAAGAAGCCTGGGCATGCTCAAAACACTTTGACTTAAAACAGCACGAAAGATTTGGCAAAGAAATGTACAGTCGCATGGTACAATGCAAATATTTGGCAATGATGGAGGCTGGCAGCAAGGAGTCAGACGCACAAAATGTCAGAACAAGGAGGTTGGTTGGAACAAGAACACCATCCTTGCCAACAGAAATCCGGATGGTGGTAACACCCTGGGACTCCACTCCCTCAGCAGTTTCATCCTCAGAGACATCATGGAGGTTCACCTCCACAATCACCACCCAGCAAAAATTCAGGGAGCCATGGGGTTGCATGGACATGGAGACACCCCCAGTGTCAGCGCAGTGTAACAGAGCTCTGCTCTGCTTATCAGAGCCAGTCTCAATCAGCAGATTCCCCAATTGGAGCCTCTTAAAAGTTTTTGGAGGGCCAGCATCACCTCCCAGAGCCAGCTGAACAAAGAACAGGGACATGCATCCCCAAAATCTTATCCATAGTTGAATGAATAATCAACAAATGAGGGACAGGAGAAGGAACCTCCTGCTGCCCGAGACCAGAGTCAAGAGGTGAAACTTTGTTCCAGGACCATTTCCCTCTCCCAATCAAAAAGGTTTTGTGAGAATCCATATGGAAAATTATAGGATTCAGTGTCCGTGCTCCCCATCCACCTCGGAGCCCAATAAGGGGATGCTACATTAACACCAGGGATACACAGACGCTATACCCAGGCACAACTGACTGAATGCAAGTCCAGCACCACACCCAATTGACACTCAGTGAAAAGTTGTCTAGCCAATTGATCCTGTGTGGGCCACCCCAGGACCTCCCATTTACACGAATAAGGGACCAAAGTGATGTTTTTCAACCACCAGGATCCTCGTCTCCATGCATGGAAAACACGTGGGTGGACGTTCCGCACCCAGAGAGGCTAACCACAAAAGCAGGAACCCTCACTGCGTGGCCCCCTCACCACGAGCAGGAATCCACAATGAGGGGTCAGTTGGGGGATTTTCCCCCCTAAGCAATACAATTGTAAATTTAAAGAGGAGGCCTGAAAATCCAGATGGGTTTCTTTGTGTCTTTCAACCAATAGTGTGCACACCCGCGACAGGGAGGGATGAATGAATAAATTATCATCTTCAATTCTGTTGAAGATACACAAGGTAGATTAGGTTCTGTTCCTCTCACCTAGTGCTGTATGGACTTTTCTGGGCTATCAAGTGTAAAAATCTATGGATTAATCATGGATTAAAAAATCCATCTGACAAACTCTGCATACCTACAAGGACCTTTTATTAGCAGTAACTAGAGATTCTCCTTTAGCTCAAGAGGTAGAGGCCTGTGTTTTTAGGTGCTGAGCCAAGGTTGCAATTCCCTTCCTGCCCCCCTGAGTGTCATTTATTTAATAATTTTTTTTCCCTTTTTGATTGAAGAGTCTGGATTTATCTTTTCCTCAGGTGTTCTCTGTGCATTCACATATATGGGAGCCAAATGCAGCCAGGCCATGGAACCAGCTGGAAATCAGTATTTGTAGAGATGCTCCTCCCGGGGAATCCTCCTGGCCGTCCAGTCAGGACAGTAGGGTAGATCTCACCAACTACTACTAGGAGGCAGACAATCAAATTTTCTAGACCCCATCCCCAGGGATCTATCCTTATCTCTCCATTAATTTGTCTGCCTCGAGACTGCTAGGAAGCAGGCTGGCTGTCTCCCAAGTGAGACAGTTCTTAGGAAAAGAAAAGAAAAAGGAAAATCAAGGAATTAGGAAGGAGCTCCAGGTGCCAGGGAAGGAGAAATTCCTCTCTCTGTTCACCTCCCTTCTCTGAAGGGATTTTGGAGCAGATACCGGGCACCCCCTTCCCTGTTGGTGCGGGGGTCCCCGAAGAGTGGGAGCAGCAGCCTAGAGGGAGGCATGCTTCTGGGCTATCCCCATTCCCCGCTGGAGCAGGGAGAGCCGAGCTCAGCAAAAGATCGCTGCAGCAGCGGGCGGACCGGCGCACGGAGAAGCAGCAATTAGGTCCCGATCCCACGGACGGCCCCTCCAGACTCTTTTCCCCCCCCCCCGGCGGAAGGTCCTTTCCCATCCTCCTCGAGCACTTGCCGTGGCCGTGCCCAGCATAGATAGCTCTGTTGCGGAGCGGCGCAGCCCGCGCTTTCCCCAAGGCTGCCTCAGCTTGTGGCCTACAGACCAGCTGGCACCCAAAGAGACCGCACGGGACTTGGGAACCCCTGCCTGGATCTGCTCCCGCCAACAGCCAGCAACCTGGCTCGCGGCACCTGAACGGCCCAAGTTTTCACCCGCCCATCCTCGCAGGATAAAGGCGGGAAAAGAAAAAAAATGGCCACCAGGCACAGAGCTGCGGCGGAGCAGGCAGAGACAATGGAACAATCTGTCGCAGTGAGCCCCCCCCGCACCCCTCCGCCGGCTCAAGACCCACATATGGAGGTGTTGAGGGAAATCCTATCAGAATTAAAGAGGAAAAGGTCCCCCTCCTGGGAGGGGACAGAGCAAACTTTCAAAGGCCGCTCAAAAGGGGCAGGAAAGAGAAAACAACTGAGGGCCAAGAAACCCCGCATAACTGCACGGCCCCTTGAGTCAGCACCCTCCTCAGAATCAGAACCCCCAGAGGAGGTCCTGTCAGTCCAATCCTCGGAGGAGGAAAGAGCAGGGGACAGGAGGAGGGAAAAAAAGGGCAGGCCACTTCGCAAGGAGACCAGCAAAGAAGAGGGGGAGGTCTCTGATCAGATCTCAGACAGCGGGGGCCAGTCGGGAGAGGAGGATCTGGGGTTAGATGCCTCGTCAGACCCAGACAGGCACTTCCCCAACAAGTATAGGGACCAGATATATGACCTGGTCACCAAGGCCCTCCACCTTAAACAAAAGAAGGACAAGGAAGCCTCGTCAGACTCCTCCGAAGAGGAAGAGGGGAGAGAGTACCTCCCTCGAGCGAGAGATAGAGATAAGGGGATGGTCTTGAACAAGACTTACGAGCGCATTATTAAGAGAGAGTGGCAGCAACCCAATAAGGCCTCCAGAATGTCTAAAGCCTAACTATCGCTTTATTCCCTATCTAAGAGAAAGAATGCCCTGCTCGTTATTCCTAAGGTAGATGCAGCGGCAGCCTCTCTGGCCAGAAACTCGGTTTTCCCCACCGAGGGGGAGTGTTACCCCCGAGATCCAACAGACAAAGGGATTGAATGCAACCTGAGAAGGAACTTTGAGGAAATATCCTCCATTATAAAGTTGGCCACGCTAACATATTTATTTTTCAAGGGCCTTAATGACATGGATCAAACGAGCTGGGGATCCATGAGCCTCCACGAAAATGACTAGGGTTCTCTTGACCAGAATCCAGCTGGCTTATGCCTTCATAGCCGATTCGTCCACGGAAATGCTCTGCTGGGTGTCCAGGACGGTCGCATCTAATGTAGCAGCACAACGATGGCTATGATTGAGGTGGAAAGGAGACAGCACATCCAAGAACACTCTGGTCGGAGGGCCGTTCCAGGGCCGCAAGCTCTTCGGAGTTTGTCTGGATAAGGTGCTAGCGGATGCCACCGATAAAACCAAGAAGCAGACCCTGCAAAGGGTGGGGGTCCAAAAGCGATCCTTTCGTCCCTATAATGCATCCTTCTCAGTTCCTGGGGGTTCCAGACAGTCATTTTTTCCCCACAGGGGAAACCAACAGAGATACAGACCCCGGTGGCAAAAACAAAAGGGCCATGACATCAGAAATAAGCAGCATCAGAACACAGGCCACCCCAAGATGGAGGCATGACTGGGCTCCGGACAGTGGGGTGGGACAGGAGAGACTGGGGGGCAGGCTTCAACTATTTGAGGACCAGTGGAGGGAATCCACCACAGACGCTTGGGTCATTCGCACCATACAACAGGGATACACAATAGAGTTCTCCCACTCCCCCTGACAGTTATTCTGTGCCTCGCCAGTCTCCAGCGACCATGACAAACAGACGGCGATGCAGGAGAAATTACCAAACTCTCGTCCATCGGAGCCATCAAAACAGTCCCCCCACCACGAAAAAGGACGGGGGCTCTATTCCATTCTATTCTTAGTCCCAAAAAAGTTGAACAAATGGCGAGCGGTGTTGGACCTGAATATGCTGAACCAGGTTGTCAAGGTACAAAAATTCAAAATGGAAACCTTGCAGTCTATCCGCATAGCGATCACGAAGGGAGAGTGGCTGACATCACTTGACGTGAAGGAGGCTTATCTGCACATACCTGTTGTGCCATCACACAGCCAATGGCTCAGGTTCAGTTATGCCTGGCGACATTGGCAATATACAGCTCTCCCGTTTGGTCTGGCGACCTCGCCGAGGACATTCACCAAAGTCCTAGTAGCGCTCATAGTGAACCTAAGAACGGAGGGGATCAAACTGCACCCCTACCTCAACAACATCTTAATACGATCCCCAACCTATGAGCAAACACAGAGGGACGTATACAAGACTATCACATACTTAAAAGATCACGTATTCGTGGTCAACCTCAAGAAGAGCCATCTCTCTCCCTCTCAAACTTTGGAGCACCTAGGAGTCATATTGGACACCAGAATCTGCAGGCTCTTCCTCTCACAACAGAAACAACTGAAGCTCACCAGCCTGATCCAACAGATCGCGAAAGTTCGCAGAGTCAGGCTCAAGACCCTGGTGAGCCTTCTGGGAGCCATGACCTCCTGTTTAGGGATCATACAATGGGCCAGGTTCCATACCAGGCCTCTCCAACATTTCTTTCACCCTTGGCAGGACACTCTAATTCAAGGGGAAAATCCGTGGATCCTGATACCAACCGGACTCAAGAAATCTTTCACCTAGTGGTTGCAGGCAGCCATCCCGGTTCACCCCCGGGATGCCCCTGGCAGATCCGGAGATGACAACCCTAACAACAGACGCGAGTCTCCAGGGCTGGGGAGCACATGCACCAAACATGACGACACAAGGGAAATGGCTTCCTTGGGAAAAAGACCATCATATCAATTGGCTAGAGCTGAGGGAAATCTATCTGGTGCTGCGGAGTCTGGCCCCGACCCTTCGAGGAAAAGATGTCCTCGTGTATACAGACAACATGGTGGCAAAGGCCTATCTGAACCACCAAGGTGGCTCAAAATCCGAAGCACTCTACCAGATGGCTTCCACTCTCATCAGATGGGCGGAGAGGAACTTACAATCTATCCGGGCACTGCATATCAAAGGGCAAACGAACACCCAAGCCGACTGGCTCAGCAGGGTAGAACTGGACCAAGGGGAATGGTCTCTGCATCCGGGGCGTTCCGAACGATAACCAGACGGTTCGGCACCCCCACAGTAGACCTTTTTGCATCCCCGGTCAATGCGAAGGTGAGGATCTTCATCTCTCGTCACCCAAACCACAGAGCAATAGCCTTTGATGCACTGAACATCAGGTGGCCCCAGGTACGTCTAAATGCCTTTCCTCCATTTCCACTCATACAGAGAACCATAACGAAAATAAAGAACAAAGGTGCGCCGCAGAGGTCATTCTGGTGGCCCCCTTCTGGCCATGGAGGCCATGGTTTGCGGACCTACAAGAGCTCAGCTCAGAACCTCCACTCAGGTTGCCGGACCTCCCAGACCTGCTGACCCAGGGACCAATCCAATACGGCAATCCAACATCACTCAGACTGACAGCCTGGAAGTTGAGAGGAGGGCCTTGAGGAAATTAGGCTATTCTCGCCAAGTACTAGAACCATGCTTCAGTCCAGACGCCCGGCAACCAAACGTATTTATCAGAGCACCTGGGCTACATTCGCTAGATGGTGCGAGAGTAGGGCAGTTAGGCCAGACAGGGCACCTGTTAGGAGTATCCTAGAATTTCTGCAGGAGGGTTTAGATAAAGATCTAAAGCCCAACACCCTACAGAGGCAAGTAGCAGCACTTAATAGTGTGCTATGCACAGTAAAGGGCCACAGGGTAGCCAGCCACCCCCATGTAAGACATTTTCTCAGGGCAGCCAGAATTATTTCTCCCCCGGTAGTCCATCGCTTTCCCTCTTGGAGCTTGAACCTCCTCCTCGGAGCTCTTACTAAGATTCCTTTTGAATGAGGTTTCTCTCTACTATTTATCAATTAAGGTAGCGTTCCTTATGGGGATTACCTCTGCCAGGAGAGTCTCAGAGTTAGGAGCTCTGTCCACGGACCCAGCTCTCTGCTCCTTCAAGGACTCCTCGGTTGTCCTCAGATTAGACCCGGCTTTTAGCCCTAAGGTAGATTCCCATTTCCATAGGGAACAGGAAGTGAGTCTCCCGTCTTTCTGCCCCAATCCAGGGCACCCGTTAGAATGGACCTGGCACACCCTAGACGTTAGGAGAGCGCTGAAAATATACCTAGACAGAACTAAATCATTCAGGAAAACTTCGGCTCTTTTCGTCTCGTACAACCCTCAAAGGAGGGGAATGAGAGAATCAAATGCATTAATCGCCAAATGGATGACCCTCAGAGGCCTATAGGGTGGAGGGGAAAATCCCCCCTAAGGGGGTATTCGCACATTCCCTTAGGGGAGCTGTGACCTCTCAAGCTTTCAGAAATGCAGCATCCTACAGGGAGATCTGTCGAGCTGCAACCTGGTCCTCGGTGCATTCCTTCACTAAACACTACAGGCTTCCACTGCAGGACTCGGTTGACGCAGCCTTTGGGAGAAGAGTCCTTCAGGCAGTCCTCTGAGCAGGGGCGCTGGCTGGAGGACTACACAGTATCTTCTGGTTGCTCTCTCTCCTTCCTTTACCCTCCCTTAATGTTGGACTGGGGTACTGCTTTTGTACGTCCCTACTGTCCTGACTGGACGGTCGGAGGATCCCCTGGGAGAAAGGAAAATTGGGCACTTACCTCTGAATTTTCCTTCTGCGTGGGATCCTCCTGACCGGCCAGTCCCCACCCAGAGTGAGTTTAACTTTGTGGTGTCTGATCGCGGGATTGCTGCCATGACCCCTAGATCTTAGTCCAGTCCTGTTAGTTGGTCTTGAGAAAGGGGAAAGAGAGAGTTAGAGTAGTTTTATTCTTCATTTCTCTAGTTAAAAGCTTTAGGAACTTATGTAACACAAACTAAGTATAGCTTAACAGACAAACAGGTTGATAAGGCTTGGTAAGACTGGAGAGATAAGAACAGATCCCTGGGGATGGGGTCTAGAAAATTTGATTGTCTGCCTCCTAGTGGTAGTTGGCGGGATCTACCCTACTGTCCCGACTGCACGGCTAGGAGGATCCCCCGCAGAAGGAAAATTCAGAAGTAAGTGCCCAATTTTCCTTTCTCTTTACATCCCCTCACATTCTGCACATGCACAGTGAGGCTGTGCAAGAGGCTGTCTTGCCACTTCAGTTCCTTCCAAATAGCTATTATGCAGATATATAGGAGTCATTCTCTGGTCTCCTGACATGAAGGTTTGGCCTTTGGACTATCATTCTGTGATTAAATATTTTTTTATTGTAAATTTTATTAGTGTTATTTTTCATCTTAAATTTTTTGTGTATTTTGTTGTATGTGTGGCCTCGGGGGGCCTTGGGTGTCAACGTCCCTGGTATCCAGCACCTACACAGAAAGCTTTTAGCCACGATGCTTCAGTCCCAGCACCTTTTTGTTTGTGATTAAACTGGTCTCACACTCATCGAGCATGGAGAAAGTGATGTTAAAACAGTTTTTCCTCTTGCCTGGGCTTACTCCTCGACCAATATAAAGATACCTTCACTGACTCGGTACCAGACTGATGCTTAGGAGACTACATTTGCTTATCCCTTACATGTGGGACTAACATGGCAACCGCACTCTTGCCACACACCAGGGCATTTTTAAAAAGGAATTTCCATTGGTGGGGTCTGAACTCAAAGGGACACTTTTATCCCACACCAGAAATATTAAAGACAGATTTTACAGGCTTTAGCAATGCTTTGTGTATTTATCTGCTATTTAACCTATATTAACCAAAGCAAAAAACTTAACAGTTTAAAATAAAACTTAAATGCACAAGAGTTTTATTAAAATACAAACAAAAAACAATTAAGTACAATTACAATTCAAAACACCTTCCACTCCATATATTGCAACCAAACATAAATGCCAAAAACATAGAAATTAATTCACAATTAGAGCAATATTTAATATTTTCATCAACATATTTATCATCAAAATATTTTCATCAATATTTAATATCAACATACATGTAATATGTACTAAATTATTTGCCATACATACTTTTATACATTTTGATCAATAACTAAACTTGCACATTTTACAATTATGAAACTAAATTGATTATCATAATTCGACAAGGAACAATTTTGTCAGAGTGCATTAAGTCTGTTTCTACATAACTTCATTGTGTACAACGAATTATATAATGTCTACACTCACATTCTTTAATTCATTGTATGAACTGTATACAATTTGTATACATGGAAATAACAGACAATGCACCCTGCCAAAACTGTTCCTTGTCAAATTATGATAATAAATTAGTTTCATAAGTGTAAAATGTGCAAGTTTAGTTATTGATAAAAATGAATAAAAGTATGTATGGTAAGGAATTTAGTACATATATTACATGTATGTTGATAAAATATTAAATATTGCTCTAATTGTGAATTAATTGTGTTTTTTGGCGTTTATGTTTTGTTGCAATGTATGGAGTGGAAGGTGTTTTGAATT
>QEPC01001969.1:545557-574937 GCA_003113815.1 Sphenodon punctatus | reverse complement strand
AAGCCTGTGAAGTTTGGGGGCTCAACTCATCCAGGGGGAGGAGATATTGATGATTCAAATACATGAGGATGGTGTGCATTTTGACCACAACCAATTAATGTTTAAGCAGTTATAACATTTTAGTTTCCTAGTGGATCTTTTTCAGATTTTGTGGATATGATGGTCCTCACAACTTACAGCCATGGTTAAATTTTCAGAAATGTAGGTCAAGCGGTTTCCTCAAAATCGGGGCTTCAGCAGTCCCCTGTTTATAATGAACAGTGGCTGTGCATTTAAGTTTCAGGCAGCTACTGCTGCCTGAAAGTCCTCACCACATGGACCAGCCAGCCATCATTCTCCATGTAACCAAACCAAGCACTTGCACCTGAGACCTCGCTTCTTCGTGAATGTTACTGTCAGCTCCGGCGGTCAGGCTAGGGGAGCATGGGCTGCAAAGGCTCCGCCCCCCCCTGGCACCATCCCGGACCCAGGCCCCCCGCCGGGGACAGACACAGACAGCGCACCGCACTTGTGTCCGGTTGCCAAGGCAACCAGCCCCAACGCGAGCATGGCAGCACAGCCCCATGTGAACACCGCCAAGGGCAGGGCCAGGTCCCGGGCCACTGCGGTGCTCTGCACGGCTCTTGGCACATCGGAGGGGGGGGTATACCTTACGCTTCATAAGCCGGCACAGGAGGCTTACCGGCGCCGGTAATTGGAGTTGAAACTGGCCACTACAAAGCTAAGTGTATTTTTGAATCTTTGTGCTTGTGGAGTATGTGAGGGTGCTCGTGCAGACTTAGGTGTTGTGGTGTGGGTGGGAACGGCTGTGTCCTGACGTAACTTCTTCCCTGGTGTGCTTGTTGTCGGATCTGTGAGTGCGTGAGAGCGTGACTGTGGGCCTCTGGGGCCCCTTCCCCAGTTCCAAGTGTGTGTGAACCCTTCTCCCCCTGCCTTGACCCTGGGTCCTCACCCCTCTTCCTCACGCTCCTCCGCACCTGCACCCTGATCCCTGTCCTTCACTAGAGTGTGTGCTGGGTGTGGACTTGTGGCGGGCTCCGACAGCCCTGGTCTAGTCTCGTGCTCCGCGCCCTATGATGATAGGTGCCCCGTCTCTTTCACACATATAGGACCACAATACTATCCTGACGGGCATTATACCCCATCACGCTGGGGGCAGAGCACATGAGTGATTTGAACGTGTGAGTGGAGACGTGTGTGCCCGGGCCTTCACTCCTCTTCCCCACTGACAGTTACACCCCTTATCTCTCCCTCTGTTCCCCTTCCTTCGTCTCCCCCGTGCCCCTCCCCCCACATCTGTCTCTCAGATTACAAGCCCTAGGGCAGGGACCTTGTCTATTCCATTACTTTGTAAAGTGCCAGGTACATTGCTGTCACTATATAAATGCTTGCTAATAATAATAATAATAATCATAAATAATAATAAAGCATTAAATAGCAGTTAAATCTGAAAAAATAGATAGGTTGAAAGAAATTGCCTGTAAATGTCTAATCTTCTGAAAGAATTAGCTTTATTTTTTATTATTTTTATGATGAAAAGGCAATTTACTGGTGGGAAATTTGAAATTACAGCTAGGAAATCCCTAGGACTATATAAAAAAGAATCCCTTTTCTACATTCCCACAGCTCACCTACCTTAAGAGTCCATGGGACGTTGAGTTAGGGACTGGAAGGAATTGAGGAAGCTGGATGCTCTGCCCCTGCAACAGCCCCACTCTGAGAATGTGAGGAAATAGGAGGAGGGGGAAGAACACTTCACCAGACACTGATTTCCAGAAGGTTCTATGTCTGACTGTACATGACACTCAACTTCCTTACATGCGAATGCACAGAGGCTCTTTAAAGAACTCTTATTAGAGGGAAGTAAAATTCATTTACTGGTGCTTCCCTAATGGAGTTCTCTTATTAAGTGTGGAGACCGCCATGGTTCCAATAGGATGTGCACGTGTGTGTGTGGGGGGAAATTGAAGGATTTTTGTAGTTACCCAACACCCATCAGTCACTGTCTCACTAATTCTCTCTCTCTCTCTCTCTCTGTCCACTTTTGCATCTCTAGACAGACAAGAGTGGCTGCACCATTTTTACTGTAAATACAACTGAACTGGAAATAGCGAACAATAAATATGGGGAACATTTCCGCATTTTAGCAGACATGACGGAAGAAGGAACAGGTACCATGAAGAAACGGGGAGCAAATCCTTTGAGAAAGCAGGAGGGATGGGTAAATTCCCCAGGCCTAGCCTCGATTGAGCCCTCTGGACACTGAGGTGCCATTTCCATTGCTTACGAGACCTGGGCACTAGCGCTTCCAGTCCACCAAGACTGTCACAGGCTGCTTTTAGACATGTGCGGCGAACATGCTGCATAAAATCATGCTGTGTGTAAATAAATATGGTGTGGGATTTAGACGTGACATTTTGCGCGTTTAAATCCCACATGCAACATATTTACATGCAGCGTGATTTTATGCAGCATGTTCGCTGTGCACGTCTAAAAGCGACCACAGATGCACATGGAGGAGGGGTTGCTGGAGTGAGAGCACCATCTTGTCTACTCCCCCAAATGTAGGCTGCTTTCTGGCATTATATGGGAGGGGCGGGAACTTGCACAGTCGCAACCATGGCTCTGTTATTGCGGGGATTAGCGCCTGTCAGAATGCACTAATCCCCTTTGATCACCCAAGAACACTCATGCATGACCAGGTCTCCAAATGTAGCCTTTACAAGGATGGGTGTTCTCGGGTAATAAAAGGGGATTAGCGCATTCTGACAGGCTCTAATCCCCACAATTAGAGAGCCATGGTCACGACTGTGCAATTTCCCGCCCCTCCCATGTAACGTCAGAAAGCAGCCTTGATTGCATATGGGGAGACTTGAGAGTCTTGTCTACTCCAGAGCCCAGTATTTGTGGTCAGGGCCTTTCATAAGGTCTGGTCAGGAGACACTTTTATCAGCTTGCTTTGCCCATTTGCTGTTCTTACCTTGCCTGAAGCTGTGGAGCTCCTGTAGCAGGGTACAACCACTGTATCCTATAAGTCTCTGCAGACTCAGTCCCAAAGTTGTTCCAGTCAATCAGAGTTTCCCAAGCAGCATCTTTTTATTAACAATACTCCACTATATCCACAGTCTATAAAAAAGACAAGTCTCTGGTAAAGACTCTCAGCCAACCCCTGCCCCTGGTACCTCTTCATCCCCAAACAGCTCCTTCAACAGCTTCTCACAGAGTAGCCTGGTTTTGGTTCCATCTGGCTTGGTCTCCCGCAGCAGAGTACCTTGAGCTGTAGTTTTAGTTGCTCTTATAGCTCCAGAAGGGGAAGGGGCCCACGCAATGAGCAGGTCCTTATCTGCCCTGTCACAGGACTCAAGTCTGAATCCTGGTATAGCAGAATTTGATTCTGAAATTAATAGTTTCAGGCTCACTCGCTATGTTTGGAGTCTGTGGGTGGGCATATCAGGCATGTTGGATGCATTTGTCATCTAATTTGTAAGGTCTTTGATGAAGAGACTTCCCTTTTATGTTTTTTTTGCTGCATTGCTGGTATTGGACAAATGTTTCATCTTTCCATGCAGGAGTGAAGAAAAGTGGAACCACCACAATTGCTCTAGTTGACAAGACTGTGGAAGTGAGCTTTCTCAGCCTCAACCCCTTCTATAAGCGCTGGTTTCCATACACAGGAAAGGTAATGTACCAAGGAGGCATTCCCTTTTCATACTTGGGGCACTGGGATAAGAAAAAGAAAAGAAAAAGAAGAGATTGATGTCAGATCGATAGTGAGTCAATGGAGCTGTGCCACAGCTAGGACTGAAATGAGTTCTCGCTCTGGTCAACAACCTCGGCAAGAACAGCCTTCTCATTGAGATTCTCAGGGTCAAGAATCCCATGAGAATTGGTGTTCTTGCTGCTGTTCTCGAGAAGATTCTTGAGGACCTTGGACGGGCCCCCAAAACTTTCTGTGCATGCACAAAATGGCCACCGGGGTGCTGCACATGTGCAGAATGGTTGCGGTGGCCATTTTGCGCATACACAGTGCATTTGGGGATTTTCAGGAATCCACAGGGGATGGCGCATGTGCAGAATAGCCACGGTAGCTATTTTGCACCTGTGCAAAGCTTTGGGGGGGGGGGGATTTCTGAGAATCTCGTAAGATTTTTTTGAAAGCCTCTGTGAGAACTTGCGAGATCTTGCCAGGATTTGCGAGAACCTCGCAGGTTCTCATTTCAGCACTAGCCACAGCACAGCCGAGGAATTTATGGCCCCGAGCGTTTGCCTTTGTGAGAAATTCTGACCAGCCCCTCAGACAAATCCAGAAAATGGGAATTTTAAATAACCCACATGAGATTTGGGTTTTATGAACCCCATTTGGTGCAATCCAGTTCCATACAAACCAATGGAAGTTTAGCCATTGACTTCAGTGGGAGCTGGATTGCGTCCAAATCCCATGGCCCCACGGATCCCATGTGGAGCTGCGTACATGAGGGCCGCGCAAACTGCACGCTTGTGCATGCAACTTGAACACGGGTATCCGTGGACCATGGGATTTCAGCTATTGTCTCCCTCTAGCAGTGATCTGAAGCCATACAGAGGCTAGTGAGTGTGTTGCATGTCTGAACTATAGAAACCTGCTTTTTGTAGTTCATGAACATGTTGAAATCCAGAGGTCCCTTGATCCACTCCTGCTGTGTAGCCCTAGAACCACTCTTCTGAAGCTTAATTCTGTGGTTATTCTTGATCTTAATTCTTAGGACACTCTTCTGGGTGCATTTCCTAGTGTTTTCCAACAACAATGCCAGCTTAAACCCCCCTCTCCATAATGTCCTCCATAAAGTATATGTTGCCTTTCAGAAAACCTCATATATGAGAGTTACAAGTCTGGTATTGCCTGCAGTACAGCCATCAATCACATAGGTATTACATTTGACCCCATGCACCAGTCTGGTGTTAGAAGTGGCTGTTTTACAGGACCTGGTGTGAGTGATTTCCTAGTTTGAGCTAACACTGGCTGCTCTCTGGTGTAATGGATGCTGGGCTGCGAGAGCAGCCATGTTTCAAATGAGGTGCACAACTCAGTTCTTAACATTTCTTGCAAACCATCCCACTCAAGATGACTGTAGTGCAGTGTATGCTCATGGCAGACTGGCTTCAGCTGCGCAAGGTCGGGCAGCTTTGATACCCACTGGCATTGCAGTCATTTCTGTAGTTGGGGAATAGGGCTAGGGGATGACTATAACATGCGTGTGCTGGCCATGGAGAAGCAGTGTTGGTCCCAATTGGGAAGGAAGCCTAGTTTGTTGTAACTGCTGCCAGTTCCACAGACCACTTACCATGGCGTCATGGACCTTTGGTGTTCCATGGACCACAGTTTGGAAACTGCTGCCCTAAGCTGTTATGTGGTGCTGCTGTGGTGTGTTTCAGCATCCGATAATAGCTGCCTTCTATCATCCATATAACTTGTAAGCCACCATGTGAGCCTTTGGGTGGAAAAGAAGGAAAGGTGTTTAAAGCATTTGTATGCCCTTGATTTTAAGACCACAAAGGAAGTTGCATGATCACATTACCAAGAGGCATTGATTTCCCCTTTGTTCATGTAGGCAAGATATACTCTTAATAATTTGCCCATCAAGAACCAAACTGTCTACCTCACCGTTGATGTAAATGAGGTGGAGACGCACCATCCGTACATCACAAATGAGAAGGGTGAAATCTACTTCTCCCTAGATACTACTGGCTGGAACAACACTCTGGTTTCCTTACGGGTAAGTCTTGTGGTTGAACTAAAGGGGTGTTGTCACTTGAAGGAAGACAGTAAAATTAAGGAGACCAAATGGGAGAAACCGGTGGGGTTTTGGAACCAAAATTAATGAGATCTCTTCTTCAATACTACAGGTTGCCCTACCCTATCTGTTTCAGCAACTCACAAAAGCCTTCCATCCTCCTCTTTTCCTTTCTTGTTTTGGATGCTTATCTCAGTTTCCTTCAATTAAATGTCTCTCTAATGTTAGTGTTTCTCTTGAGCTTCTTCAATAGGGCTACAATTTAATTGTCAAGTTGGACTGAAAAATCACAAGTTCAGAAAATGAAAGATCATCCTTCTCTTACATAGAAGTCTTGTGAGAAATCAGACGTGGAATCAAGGATGACAACTTTGTGACTTATACCACGTTGACTACATTTTTCATGAACCCAAAATAGTAGTATTTTCATACATACCTCCTGACGGTCCTTATTTAGGAGGAACAGTCCCCCTTTCAGTGCTGAATCCCACTGTCCCTCTTTCAGGGATTTAACATCCCTCTTTCAGGAAAAAGAGACAAAAAGATCACTGTTCAAGCCCCAGGCACCTCTTTCCTGGTTGCCTCCCAGGAAAAGCCCTTGGGAGGAGAATGGGGAGATGACAAGAAACTAGGTGGAATGATAAATAGGAGAGTTTCTGTCTCTTTATGCACTTGGAATATGTTGGAGGAGGGAGGGAGGATGTATGAGCATGTAAGCGTGTGAGAGGGCAGAGATGATTTGCTGAGGAATGGGACTTATTGATCAAGGGGACAGGGCTTGTTCCTCTTTGGTCAATCAAAGTTTTGGGGAGTACATGTGTTATCGCTGATTATCATGTTGAGAGCAGACACTTTTACTACATGGAAGCTCCTGTAAAGACGACAGCGTTCACAAGCTTATATACCTGGTGGAGGCAAAGCTGGATTGGCACCCATATCCTATAGGGGTAACGTTCCAAACCCTATTTCTTGATTTCCTCTGGAGCCATCCAGTTTTCCAAAGTGGGACCAGAATTCCTCTAGAGTTGAAGACTTCCATAGATCAATTCATAGTACGTTTGATTTATACGTTCCTTCTTAAATCCTGTACCCTGGGGCCGAGCTGCACCTGGTGCCCTCACCCTGGAGGTGGAAGATCCCCTTTTGTCGTCTCACTGCTATGATTGTGTATATTCTGTGTGTGAGGTACGGTGCACTCTTCTTTAATCTGGATCCAAATACACAGGTCTTGGCTCATGCAGCACACAGGAAATCCAGCAGCATCAAGAAGATTTGTGGGGTTTTGGTTTTTTTGTTTGTTTTTTTAAAACCTAAAAAAACAAAACATGTTCTGTTGAATTAAATTAATATAATCCTAGATTTTAAGATCAGAAGGAAATACCAGCATTATTTATACTGACACAGTGCAGTTGAATTTCCCCCAGTTATTACATCAAACCTGCTAAGATGTATGTAACAGTGCTTGACTTACCTGGTGGTGAGTGTTGTCAGGATCAGGACCCACAGAAATGTTCACTCCAGGAATTAGTTACAATGTCTCCTTTATTCAATATAGGCCAGTTGCAGTCTCTCTGTGCCCACATACAAGTTAGTTCTGGGTACAGGCTTCCAAGCCTAAGCCCTCATCTCTTGCCACAGTCCCTCTTTCAGGCTGTAGTAAGCCTCGGTTTTTTCCAAGCCTCCTGGGTCAGGCAAACAACTTTGACGCCTTGTAAGCCTCTGGCTTTAGCAGGTCTTAGCATAACCCCCAGATAACCACACAGTGTTCCTCAGGAGCTCTCTCCAAACATACAGGCTTTGGGCAGCCTGTTTCCCGAAAAGCTTGTCTCAGGTCAAACAGCTTCCTGGGTTTGCCTTGTCAAGGGAGAACTCAGCTCCTACTCCCATCAGTTCTTTCCATGCACTTCAGAGTCTCTCAGCCAAGCTTTCCAGCTCTGGCTGCCCCAGACTCCTAACCAGTAGGAGCCCCTTGGCTGTTACCTGTCTCAACAGGAGAGCTTCCTTACTGGTCCTACTAGCCTATGGCCTCTTTACACCCTGAGATATTCCCAGGTTCGGCTCCTTAGGGCTGGCTAGTGCCACACTAGCTAGCTCCCAATTAGGCACAGTCCTGCATTACCTTAGTGCCTGCAGCAGCAGCCTGAGTACCACAGTCTTCAGGCTGGCGCCGCTAACTCACTTATAGGGCCATAGTCCACAGGGACTCTGCCCTGTTACACTGTATTTACCCAAGATGCATCTTTTTAGAACAGCATCTTGTCATGCTCCGAGGACTGCGAGTCCATCCCTTCCCTTGGCAGTCTGTTCCCATCATTCATTGTTCTCACAGTTTTAAAACGGTGCCTTATTTCTAATGTGAATTTGTCCAGCTTTAACTTCATTGGTTCTTGCTCTGCAGTCCTCTGCTAAGGGCCCTTTATTACCCTTAAGTACTCCTCATGAAAGTCCTTACAGACTGTAACGGAATCACTTCCCATACAGCAAGAGCGGCTCTGTTTTCTTTTATCAAAAAGAAGTTTTGGAATCTAAAGAGCTGGAATGCAAACCTTCTTTTTGATAACCTAACAAGAGCAGCTCTTGCTGTAGGGCTGGATATTAAGGGTGAGTATTGAAACGGATGCTAAATTCAATTTATTTGACTTAGCCCACAGGTTTTTCCTTTTCATTGATTGCATTGATAAGCTGTATCTGATCTGTAGATGCTGTTGGGGAAGCTGGATGGTTTTTGGTAGCTGAGGAAGAGAGTGTGGTAGCTTAAAAAAAGGGGATACTTGTCCCCTGGGGAACTCAGAAGGAAATTGGGATAGGTAAATTTGCTGAATGTTTCTCCTAAAATAACTAACAAAATAACTACTTAACGGCACTGACAGTTAAGCTGCCATCTTTAGTTTCATGAGTTAGCACCTGATGAAGATGTTTCATTAGACTGCAACCTGTCCAAAACAGGAGCTCTAGGGCTGAAATAAGAATCAAAACAATTCTCATTAAAAATATTGCAAGACCAAGAACCAGGCTAAAGATCTCTCTGGATCTCGACACCTGGTTCGGGTTCTTGGTGAGATTTCAAGACTCGCCCCCTCCTCCCCCATCTGTTTGACAAGGTGGGAAAGCGCACTGACCTGGCTTTGCAAGGGGCTTTCCTAGCCTGGAGAATGGGGACCCCGCAGGTCCCAGCTCTCCTGGCCAAGGCAGCCCCTTACAAAGCCTTCAAGCAACTGACCGATCAGTTTCAGGCTGAAATTGACCAGGCAGCTGCTTGCGACTTTGCAAGGAGCCACTCTACTTAGAGCTGAGTAGCCCTTTGCAAAGCCACCTCAGGGGGCTCCCTTGGGAAGTGGGGACCCCCCCCCAAATCAGGGCATCCCCTTGGGGAAAGTCCCATTGCTCTGCACAGGGGAGCAGAGAGAGAGCAGGGAATGGATTCCTGCTCTCTCTCCCCCCAGATGGGGCTGTAAATTGCAAACCGCCCAGAGCGGCTTGAGGGGTAGGGCTTTTCCTGAGATGCTGCCCTGGCATAGGGAAGGGCAATCCCTTGGGGAAAACCCCCAAGCTCTGCATGGGGGGCAGAGAGAGCAGAGAAAGGATCCCCCCCCCCCCAGCATAGGGCTTTAAATTGCAAGCCATCCAGAGTGGCTTGGGGGGCTTTTCACAAGGCACTGCCCTTGCAGGGGGAGTGGGGGAATCCTCCTTGCCAGGGAAGCACCTTGGAAAAAGCCTGCCATGCCCCTTTGCAAAGCAGGGAGAGCTGTCTCAAGAGGCTCGTCTTTCTTGGAGAGCTCTAGGAAGTTTCTTGGCTCGTTCTCATCTTCAAGAATGAGCTGAGAACCCTGATTCTCGCCGAGATAAGTGAGAATTCCAACCGCAAGTTTCAGATGTAGAGCTGACTGTGTTTGTATAGTGCTGAGAATAACAAGCCTTAGTTCTTGGTTAGTTAGACACTGCTGAAAATAATAATGCCTGTCAAAGTATAGTGGCTTGTCAAAGGAGGAATGCTGAGAGAAACTGGGTGCTTAATTATGGGAGCACAGAGACAAGCTAGTTGTATGAGGTTTGTCAAAGGAAAGAGAGATGAGGGGGAAGGTAAAAGCCCTGGATATGCAATGAGCAGCATGGTCCCAGAAACGGTTAGCAGATCCTACATGGATGTGCTAAGCTGATTGGAAGCAAGCAGGAAGCAACCATGGCATGATAAAGTTGGTAGCGTTGTATGTTGGGTGTTTGGTCAGAAATACACAGTGCAACCAGGAGACAAGTTCTACCAATGTAGGTGACAGAGTGACTGGGAAAATATTATGGGACTCTTCAATCATTATCACAAAATATATGCTAGAAGACAAGTGAAGCAAAACAGCCCCTTCAGTTCATAAGTACTTGCAGAGCCAGGGCCCCCAAGTCACTTCAGACTCAGTCTTCACCATAAGAGCATCTTATTCAGTGTAACAAACTAAGATGCACACTTCCACAATCCAAACGTACTACAGGACAAATTCCCAAGTCTCCTCCTTGGACTTCTATAATAATGAAGAAGAAGAAGAAGAAGAAGAAGAAGGAAGAAAGAAAGAAAGAAATGCAGCAGGTCGTGCTTCAGATGATGGCATAGCAACACTGACAATATTCAGTTCAAATTTGTAATGTTTCCTTGCAACTGTAAAAGCCTGAAATAGGTACATGGTGTGAGTGCATAGACGTGTGTGCGCGCAATCACATACATTGTTTTGATTTACAGATATAAATAAAAGCTCAGATTCCAGAGCCCAATCAGTGGAGGGCTAGGCAGAAGCAAACTCAACATTGGTTAGGGCCCCAAACAATTGCAACAGCCAATAGACTTCACCTATTTATGTGGCCACTGATGTGCTCCCCCTTTTGGTCACAGTCCATAGCATGACAGCATACACTAGGGGCGAATTCACACGTGCAGCAATTATCTGGATTTTTAAAAACTGGTTCTCAATAGTTCGCTGTTAACAAGTCCTGTTGCATTCACATGCATGCCATACCGATTTTAAGTACAGCGAAATAATGCATTCAGACCTTCTTGTAGTGCGTGCTTACCCGGCTGCTCAGTACGGTTCAGTTACAGGAAGTGGCCTGTGGGGAGCCAGAAGGTTGCTACTTTGTAGCAAAGTACAACTTTGCTACAACCTTTGCTACAACTTTGCTGCAACTTTGCAAACTTTGCAATAACCTTTGCTACAACCTTTGTAGCAAAGGTTGCTACTTTGTAGAATCAGGGAGTAAAGAGGGAGAGCCTGAGGCTGCTGGAAAGAAGCCCCTCGCATAGTGAGGCGCGCTATTCTCTCCCTGGTTTCTTTCCGGTATCCCGCTGCTGCTACTGCTGCAGCACTACGGTAGAGGCAGAGGCAGATGATTGAAAGTCCCTTGGAGGGAAGAACTTTTTTTGGGAGAAGCATGGAGGGGAAACATGGAGGGGAAGAACTTTTTTGGGGAGAAGCTGGCTGCAGCCTGCACCCAGCGAGGCAACTACAGGGCTCCAGCTGGTCTCACTGCTTCCGGTAGGGGCAGGAGTAAAACAGCGCACTTGGAAGCACGGTTGCATTCACATCAGAAAAGATTACACACTAGTTAAAACCAGTATGATGTTGCTTTCACACTGCTGTTAAGTGCAGATTTATTGAAAACGGACAGCAAAAAGGTAGGTTTGAGTAGCTTTTCAACACGCATTTCTTTAGTGCGATATTGACTCCATTTAATCGAATTTAAGTGTTCAGACAGGCATGAAACATTCGGGTTTTTAAAAAAAATCACACAAATCAGAACGTCTGAATCCCCCCTAGGAATGGGAATTTCAGTTTTGGTTAGATTCAAAATGGCCCCTTAAATTGTTTCTGGGAAGCTATGCATTGTCATAGCCCAGAGAATCTCTGTCCAGTACTTGTAGCCAGTTCTGATCCTTGCTGTGCATTTTTGTTTTGCAGGCCAGATTTTCCATTCTGAAGAAAATTGATTTGGATGATGTTTATACGGTGTACAATGAAGCTTTCAGCTGGCTGAAGCCCTTCTACTCTGAGAGCAACAGCTTTCTGGAGATCCAGAATTTGGAAGAGGAGCTGCCCTGCGATCAGGAGCAGGAGGTGCTGGTGGATTATATCCTCGACCGGAAAGAGCTGGACCCTGGGGCTGACCACGTGGATTTCCACTACTTGGTGAGCGCTGGGGAAGGCTGGGTCATATGATAACAGGAAGGGTCTCAGAAACAGTGTAAAAAAGAGAGAATACAATAGGGAAAGAAAGGAAGGAAATAATAATACAAGGTAAAAAACACAAAGGGAAGAAGCAATAAGGATATAACCACAGCGAGGGTAGAAACAGAGGAAGAATGGAGAGGAGGTCACAGAAGACAGGATTTCATCCACATCACTTTTCCATCAATAATTATTATTAATGACAGAGAAGGGGGGAGAGGGGGGAAGACATTGAGAACGTACGAAACTCCCACAGAAGCACTTTAAAGTGTCCTGATTAATGCCAGTGGGGTTTTGATAGTGACTTTAATAGCAGCAGGATGGGAGCCTTGGTAGCAGTAAGTTAGTCTGGAGCCCATAGCATGAATTTAATATGCTCCCAAATGTTGTATTGATTATGTCCATGAAGCCTCCATGGTGATCCCAGCTGTAATCTGAGCACATATCAGGGGGACAGCTTTGCTATGGTCTGGGCCAGTAGTTTTCAAAGCTCTTGACCCCCGTCTCTTCTTGTCTGTGGTATTTGATGCCCTGTCCCTATCACACATGTGCACATGCCCTGCCTTTGGGTGAAAACAGACATGACGCTAACCACCCTTTAACCACCCTTTAACCACCCTTGGTGGTCATTTATGCATGTTTCAGGGCTGCATAGGGCACTAATACAGCCCTCCAACATGCATAAATAACCACCAAGGGTGGTTAAAGGGTGGTTAGCGTCATGTCTGTTTTCACCCTTTGTCTCCTTCTCCCCTTGCCACCCTGCCTTCACTCCTCTGTCTCACCCATGTGCCAGCCCTTCTCTACACTTTGTCCTCTCCCTCTTTCTGTCCCTTGCCCCCTTATCCCCTACTACCCTCCACCCTCCACTACCCTTTGCTGCTACTGTAACTCCTCTGTCGGAGCTGAGGCTGAGCTGGGGAGATTTCCAAAATGGTACTGGTTTGTCTCCACTTCTGAAATATGAATTTCTGTGGGTGGCTGAAGAACCAATCTGAATTCATGTTTCAGGAGTGGGCCACGACCACCACCATTTTTGAAATTACCCCTAGCTCAGCCTACAGTAGTTCTAGGCACAAGTGACCTCTGATGAGGCTCCCCACTCACTGAACACATTCTGTACCATGGGTGTGCGCGTGCGTATACATTTTATTTTTAGAATCACTGGGTTACACTGGACATGACAGACATGTGAATCAGTGTGGCTGGAATATGGATCCAAGAGGAAAAAGCTTATTCTCTTTACCAAGCTGAAATTAGTTTTCAAGCATTCCCAGCCACTGTTGTTTGGGAGATGGAGGTGGGCTTTGATCTCTGTGACCCCTGTGACTGCATAATGTACTCTCATAACCACCATGAATTCAGATCAGCTCCTCTGTCTGTCTCTCTCTCTCCCTTACCCCCTGCAGGACATTGATCTTCTTTGCATCCTTCTTGCCAGAGCAGGATCTGTAAATGTCTCTCTCCTAGACTTTGTATCCCACTTTTTTCCTTCCCTACCTTCATTTTCAAACAGCTGCAGAGTTAAGGTGATGGTCTTCATCCCAGCTGACTATTCTGTTTCCTCTCCATGCAGGTCATATCAAGGGGCAGGATTGTTCTCCATGGACAGAAGCAGGTGCCAGTTGACCAGGATGAGAGTAAGTAGCCCTGTTGCCAATGAAATAAACTGGTCTAACTACTAGACTGGTGCTGCTCTGGTCCTCTAGTGTGGCACGTTGCACATGTTTAGCAAGACATAAAACCCACTTAACACATCTACATGATCCAATGTATCTTGAACGTAGAGATTTTAAGTGATTTTTCCAAAGCCCGAGAACTTCACTCAGAATAAAACTGTGCCTTCCCTTAGCTTCTAGCCTGCATGGCTCTGCTCAAAATTGTGAAAATATGGCCACAATGGGTGTCTTCAGACAGAGCTGGGGCTGGCTACCCCATGTCCTGCTCCAGGGATGGCCAGCCCCGTATTCCTTTCGTCCAGCCCCACCTGCGCCAGGTTCCTACGAACCTGGCAGCTGCCATGGCCCACAATCCATCACACAGTGTCCTCCTTCCCCACACCATAGTTGTGGGAGGATTGCCCGACACTCTAGGCTGCTTCCCGCAGTGCTATGGCATTGCCTAGGGCAACCCTTGGCCGAGAGTGGAGCTGCAGTGGTCATCCACCAAGCAGGTGAACTGCAACCCTGCCTCTAGTCAGTGCCCCTAGTTCTGGTGGCCCGCTCCACTGGTGGTGCTCCTGGATGTTCTGGAGCACTGCCCCAGAGCAGACATAGCCTGCCCTGCCTCTGCTCCGCCTGCACATCTGGTGGTCCGCCTTTACACAGACGGGCCACCCGGGGATGAGTTTAGGTAGTTGTCCATCTGTTTTCACCCAATGTGTCTTGAAAGCTTCTAAACAATGAGAGATCAAAAGAACCCCCAAACTATTAACAGCATGATTTTTAAGGCAGTCTCATAATTTTGAATGCTTGGAGTTAGCAATTTTGCCCATGTGATAGAAATGGAACACGCAGTCTTACAGAGACGTAACAAGATCCGTTGTCTGGAAGCTGCAAAAACAAATTCAAAATAAGATGGAACTTCCTAGCAACTGGCTAATTAAACACTGCAGCTGCTTCTGGGGGAGGTGGCTGGGTCACCATCTTATGGAGTCTTTACGGTGGTGATTATTAATTATTAATTATTATTATTATTGTATTAGCATTTATATAGCGCCAGCAATGTACCTGGCGCGTTACAAGGAATAAGATAGACACTGTATTTATTTATTTATTTATTAGGATTTCTACCCCACCCTTCCCCTAAGACTCAGGGTGGCTGACAGCATTAAAAATACAATGCATATAAAAATCCCTTTAAACCCCTCACTCTTGCCCCTAAACCCAGCTACCCCTGCCTTACACTTCCTCCGGAATAGTCCCAGGCCCGGGTTCTGATGGACCGCTGAAGGATGGGAGTTCCACAATACTGGGACAGCAACTGAGAGAGCCTCTCTGCGGACTCTTGCTGTGTGACCAAGATTGGCAGGTGGTACCTGCAAGAGAGCGCTTGCAGATGACTGCAGGGATTGCTGTGGAGCATGATAGGGAAGGCAGTCTTTCAGATATGTGGGGGCCCAGGCCATTTACAGCTTTAAAGGTCAAAACCAGCACCTTGAATTGTGCCTGGAAAGCTATCGGCAGCCAGCGCAGACTTCAGAGCACCGATATAATGTGCTCACGGTGACCTGCCCCTAAAAGGAGTCGGGCCTCCGCATTCTGCACCAGTTCCAGCTTCTGAACAGCCATCGAGGGCAGCCCCACATAGAGCACATTGCAGTAGTCTAGTCTTGAAGTTATGAAGGCATGGATGATGGTGGCCAGATCTGAATCAGAAAGAAGGCCAGTCTCCTCACCAGATGGAGCTGGTGAAAAGTGCTCCTGGCCACCGCCACCGCCTGATGTTCCAGGCACAGCCAGGGGTCCAGAAGCTCTCCAAAGCTGCAAACCTGGGTAACCAGAGGAGGTTGGACCCCTTCAGTGACATGGATCCCCTCCAAGTCACAGGATCAGTCAACCATCATCACTTCAGTCTTAGCTGGAAGATTCAGCTTCAGTCAGCTCACCTTCATCCAGTCCCCAACAGCTGCCAGGCGTTGGGGAAGCACCAAGACTGCAGAACCTGGGTCAAATGAAAAAGAGAGGTAGAGCTGACTGTCATCAGAACTGTATCTTTCTAAAAGGTGTGCTGTAATCCCACTGGGGTCAATTCTATATGGTCTGCATATGCAGAAAGGCAAATTGGATGATCCTAATGGTCCCTTTTAAACAGCCTGATCTTCCAGCAGTAGTTGTTCGTGCCAGTTTATGTCTGTATAGAGCTAATGTCAGCTCTAAACAGCAGGAGTAACTGCTGCTACTTATATACTCTCTACAAATGGAGGTGGGGGGCGGGGATTTTTGCCTGAGATGAAGCCCATAAGCAGGTCAAAAGCATGTGAGCAATGCCCAGCCTATTGAGAATCATGGCAGATGGTGCTTTATGCATGTTCATTAAGTGATGGATCGTTTTACTCTCTTCAACTAGGTCTACATCTGATAGCACTGAGTTCCATAGGTTAAGTTTTCATCATCTGGACCTAAATAAACTTTCCTCTCTTCCTATTCCAGCACTGAAAGGCTCTTTCGCACTGACCTTGCCCATCAACTCTGACCTTGCACCCACTGCTCACCTTCTGCTTTATGCCATATTTGCTGATGGAGAAGTGGCAGCTGATGTGGATATGTTCACAATCAACAAGTGCTTCAGACACAAGGTAAGTATAGTTTGAGGGGCAAGGATTTGGACATGTGGCAAGGGTGGAATATGCACTCTGGGTGTTTCTACGCATATGCTTACTGTGGCAAAAAGCCTTGGCCCTGCTTTGCCTCTAAAGGGACCCCGGCAGGACAGTGCTGTATTCCTGAATAGGGTGGGATCTGCCCTCCTTTCTCCTGTGAACACATGGCAATCTAGCCACATTCTTAACTACATTCCTGAACTGAGGGACTGGTTTTTCACCACATGGTTGGGCAGAAACCTCTCTGCCTTGGACTAGGGTCATAGACCTGGTGACCTCCCCCGGACCAATCCCAGCAGAGGGGGATAGGACTCTAAAAGGGACAGACGGCCTCATCTTCGCTCTCTTGCCTCTTCCATCCTGCCTGCTCTGAAGCCTGCAAGATATGGGCTCATGCCAGATCGAAACCAAGGACTGTACCCCATGTGATTTACCAGCATCACATGGAGAACTGTAAGTTTCAAGTAACCAGCTTTCCTGCCTGAACAAAGACAGTTTAGACAGACGTGAATAGTAAAAGGGCCTATGTGCCCACTGTATTGGACTGTGGGACTTGCTTAAAGACTAGTTCTGTCTCCTTACCCTTTAGTGCCTTTTTGTACCGTTTTGACCCTGTAAGTAAAGTCTAATCTTTTTATATTTCTTAACTGCATAATTTCTTAATGGGGTGCCCTTGAGAAGCTGTGGGTTTATAACTTTCTGGGGTTCGCATATCCTGAGTTGTGTGAATTCCCTCTGATTGTTGGAATGAGTTGTGGCAACAAAAACAAGTTTTTTCTGGGGCTTGCCAGCTGTGGGGAACCCAGACTAGAGTATTTGGACAAACACAGTGAGGTGGGTGACAGCTGTATAGTGCCCAATGCTGCATTTCGTCACACTTACCACAGTCTCAGCAGCCTTATGCAGAGGCAACTGCTGTTGGTCCAAGATATCATTCAAACCACTTTGCTTCTCTCTCTTAAAGGAGGTGAAGAGAAGAAGGGAGTTCAGTGGCCAGTCCAGATAGCAACCAGTACATAATCCAGTTAGCTTCATAAACTGAATTCTCCGAGGGTCCAAATGCTGGTCTTATTTACTATTAAAATTGGGCTTGTATACGTTCCAAAACTACAATAACTTTGCACAAAAAGCATCCAATCAGAAATGCATATTATATTAAAAATGCCTACATAACTAACTTCTATGCACGTCTTTGTTTAATTTTAACAGTGTCACAATCTGCTTCCCCCCTCTCTCTTGTTTTTTTTAATCCAAGCAGGCTACTCTCCTTTTAAACTTTAATAAAACTATTGCTATTAGCTAAAACAAAGCTAAATATCTCCTAGATATTCTACATCAAACATGTAGCAGGGTCAACACCCATTTTAATATGCCCATCCTATCTCTGTCTGCAGGTGAAGCTGCACTTCTCTGAAGAAGAGGAGCTCCCAGGGTCGGAAATCAGTCTGCAATTAGAAGCTGCCCCTGGTGCTCTGTGCTCTGTCCGTGCTATAGACAAGAGTGTCCTCCTGAAGAAGAATTCAGTTCTGACAGCAGATGATGTGAGTAACTCCTCCTGCCCTTGCCAGCAGAGGTCTAATATTAGACGCTGCACTCCCTTCAGATTACCTCTGCTTCTACCTAGCAGTATCCTCCTCCCTTAGTGACACCCTAAAAGTTGTACTTCAATTTCTCCACTCTCCAAAGGCACCTGTGCACAGCTTAGAGTCTGAGGCCATATTCTTCCAAACAGCTACTTTGTGTGAGATTCAGTGAGTCTCTCAAACCCCCAGCTCCAGGGTTCTGAAGCACTGCCTCAGTCTCTGGTGCCACTCACGGCCTAGGCCTGACCTTACTCCTGTTTGTCCTCTCAATGGTTTCCTCTGTGTTTCTGCCAGCCCTTGCCTGAACCACTCCCTTCCCAGGTGTTTCTTATGTACTCTAGCCCTGCCTTCCAGCTTCCTGATTGAGTACCACCTAGCATAAAAGGCATGCTGGTACCAGCTGAAAGTTAGGCAGAGCAATTCCAACTCCCAGTGTCCTAGCCCTCATGCATCTGGATCTAGTCTCTCTGTTCCCTTCTTCCTCTGTATTGTGCTGTAGCTCCAGCTTCCCTTATGTTCTACTTCTTGACTCCTTATTTCCAGCTTTCCTGGTCCCTCACCTCTAGTATCCCGACTCCCTTGTGCTTAGTCCCTTGTTCAGATTCCTCTCTGCCTAGTTCCTTTATCCTTGGCTCCCTTATTCCCTGGTTTCTGTATCCTCGGTCTGCTTCCCTTTCCCCCAGGAACCTTGAGGGTGAGCCCTATTCTCTCCCTGATATCATAGATCTATGAGGGGGTTTACTCCCTTTTGACCTTGGAGAATGGCTGAGGGGTTTTCCTTCCTTCCTTGTTCCTAGTCCCTTTCTTGGCCCCGAGGCCCCTCCATTCTCCCTTTCCCCTAACTTCCCTCTATCTGCTCCCTTGTGGCTCTCTAGTGTCCAGCCTTGTCACCTGGGTCCCTTGCTCTGGCCTCTGGTCCACTTCTCTTTCTCCCTGTCTTGTTCTTAGCCCCTGCCCTTGGCTCTGTCTCCTGCTTTCTCCTTGCTGGTCCTGACACCCTACATCCAAGACACCCCACACCCGGAGGTCCCTGACACTTTGATGTAGCTGTACCTTCAGTTGTACTTCTGCATCATTCACAGGCACAGAGCACTACATCAGAGTAATTGCAGAGTAGGAAGAGAAGTATGTACTCTGGAAAAATCAAAGGAATACATACTCCCCTTTCCTTAGTTTTTACATCAAAGTAACTATCATCAGAATGCAGCCGGTGGAGGGAGGAGTCTGGTTGCTCTTTCACACAGACAAAGAACCCACAGGCTGCACAGGGTCTTTGTCTGGGTGAAGAAGGCAGCTCAACCAGACTTTCCTTCACCCGTCTGGTGGGGTGAAGAGAGTGTGGCATTGAGAAGCTATTTTGGTTTAGCTATTTATTTGAACACTACTGGAGTAGTTACTTGATTTACTGCTGTTCATAGGAGAATGAGAGAAAGTAAAATGATGTTTAATAATTTATTAAGGAATATGGATATTTGATACAGAAAGGATAAGCGGTACAAGAAAGAGTCTCTTTAAGGCAACACACAATGTTATATAAGTCGAGAGACTCATTGGAGATCTCACAGCTCTGGAGCCATCAAGCCTTCTCATGAAACACAGTTCACACAAAACACAGTTTACCCAGGAGTAAATGGGTTGTTGGCATCTGTCGATCTTTGTAAGACAATTGAAAATTCAACATCCCTTAGGTTACTTGGGTTTGTTTTGAGTACATTTCCTCCAGTGACTGACAAGGGCAATCTTGGATCAGCACAGCCTGCCGTAAGTGCCGCATCTGTGATTTTCTATAGGTGAATCATGGTAATGCTCTGGTTTGCACGTGCATGCTTGTTCCGCAACGGAAGGAGTCATTTTCATTGTAATTTTGTGTATCGGCCCAGAGTCTCTGGCACCAGGTATTCCTATTAGTCGCCAGAGCTTCCCATTCATTGATGTCAACATCGAAGTCCCTTAAGTCACTTTTGCAGATATTCTTAAACCAGAGCTTTGGGTGACCTGTGAGTTCCCTGGCTTCAGCTATTTAAAAAATATATATTTTTTTTATTTACAAACCATTTCTATCCCGCACCCTCCTGCAACTCAGCAGCTCGAGGCGGCAAACAGCATAAAAACACAACAATAAAATCATAACTACAATATATAAAATATATAAAATCGACACAGAAAATAGTAGGTGGCAATAAAACCCCTCCCCATCCTACCCATCTCACCATAGAATATGTCCTTTATTATATGGCCATCTTGTATCCTACATATGTGTCCAGTCTGTCTCTGTTTGAGGAGAACCAGGATGCTAGGTATGTTGGCTTGAGCAAAGACATTTGCATTGGTGACCTTATCTTGTCAGGTCCTAGGATGTGGTAAATAAATAGCCCAAGACTAGTTCAAGCCATTTAATGGGGTGATCACATACCTGGATGGATTCCCAGGGGTACAAAATTCAGTACCTGTTTCAGTTCTACTTGGAATTTAGTTGCTGCAGGACAATGTCCCTTCCACAATTGTCACTGGAACAGATAGTAATAGATTTGCATCTATAGAGTACAGCAGCATGTCCAGATGGTGAGAAAATCTTGTTGCTCCAGGAGTTTCTAACCAACAAAGATCTGGATCTCAGTAGTTGGACCTAAGGCACAAAAGTCGAGCAGCCCTATTTCTTACCAGTAGCACATACGATGCATGCATTCATTCCCAGCTCATGGGAGTCACCTTTCTTTTCAGATATATAGAGCAGACAAACAGTGGGATTATACAGTTGCTGGACGAGGATTCCCCTACATCTTGGAAGACTTTGAGTCATACCCTTGTCTTCCTCACAACAGTCCTCATGACCCCTTTCACAGGAGGAGACAGCCCTTTATGAATGGCCACTGGTATCAAAGCCAAGCTGATGTTTACAGTCTGTTCAAGGTAGGTGTCTCCATTATTCCTGGATCAAGCATCTCCTAAACCTATGTTGTTGATTTGTATAGCATGTTATATGCACACTAGAGCTTGTTCATATTAAGGAAAGATGGAAACCAATGAACTGTGGTTTACTACAGTGGTTCCCAACCAGGTCACACTGCTGTGCCATAGCAGGTTGTCAGGTGTGTCTTGAAAATGTAACTAATTATAGGAACTCAGTGAACCATGGCCGTTCAAGGCCATGCTGCAGCTGTTATTATTTAATTTAATAGCTATTATACTAATAATAAAGGTGTGAAGAATAATTTAAGTCAAATTAATATCCACTTCATTTTGTATTGGGTTACATGTAAGAATGGTTGACCTTTTTTTACAGCAGCAGCGCTCCACTCACCCGCCCCCTGTTTAAAAAGGGCTGTTGTCAGTGCTCTAGTCAGTGTAAGTGCATAACGCTAGGTATTAATAAACAACAAGATAACCCCCTACAAGTGGGTGTTGTGTGCTCCAGTTGTCCACTTGCTGTGAGGAGTGCTGAACCTAATACACAAACAGGATTGGGGGAGTGGTGGGGAGGATATTTATGTATTTATTTATATATATCCCACCTCTCTCGCCCGAAGGCGACTTGAGGACATGCCCTAAGATGCAGCAGGGAGGCGGGGAAGCCAAACGCTTCCACTTTCTCCCCCTGCTGCAGACAGTCCTCCGGAGGGTAGCTCCTCCCACAACCGACAGGAGGCAGAAGATTCCTGATTCACTGCACATGCTCCATAGAGCTACAACCCCCCCTCCCCACCCTTTAAGCTCTCCAGTTCAATCTTCTGCCTCGGACCGGCAGGACGCGAGTTTGAACGCTCCAGATCGGGAGCGGTGAGGATTCCGCTAGGACAGGCGGGACCGGAGGGACCCTGTGTAACACCACGTTCAGGGAACCGGTGTCAGGGCCCAGGCCAGCTCCCCTGCAGTAGCTCGGGAGCGGGGAGATGGAGGCGCTTGAGTCCCGCGCTTATCGGCCCGTGCTCCCCCGCCCAGAACAGTCTCTGCAACGGCAGAGACAGTTCAGAGTCGGCCCTCCCCAGAGGAAAGGAGCAGGCGCTCTGCTCACCCACGTTGCTGCGTCAGGAGAGGGAGCAGAAGAAATGGATTCAGGCACCAGAACGGAGGTAGGGCCGCTCCATGGTTGTTTAAGGGGGGTTGGGAACAGCGCCCTCCTGAGGAACCCGCCCCCCCATCCCCCCCCCTCCTTACATGGTCTCTAGTAAAGTGTGCCTTCTGTGTTTTCCCCTCTGGCAGGCTTTCACACAGGGACAGTCCAGCCAGGCGACCTTGCTGCCCCCGTCAGAAGCAACGGCAGTCCCGGACCCCCTGCTGGCCATTAATGCCACCATGGGTAGGATCCTGGACTCGATTAACCTCCTTAGAGAGGAGAGGAGGGGGCAAGAGGAAGCGAGGCGGGGGGGGTGTCCCTCGGTGGAAAAAGTGCGGGCGAAAAAGGCGGGGAAATTGAGGCGGCCAGCAGGGGGCACAGTTTCCCGCCTTCTTGAGTCCCCTCAGGCCTCTGCTCTTATACACATCTAGATGTGTATAAGAGACAGGACCTCTGCCATGGCAGAATCCTATGAGGAGGACAGAGGGCAGACTGGGAAGGCCCCATCCCTCAGCCTGCTCTTGGATGCGGAGACAGATTCTGTGCAGTCCAATTCGGACCTGGAGGAAGGAGAATGGCAGCAGCCTCTCCCTTCCAACAAACCAAAGAGAAAATTTCCTCTGCAGTATAGGGAGGAGTTTCTAGATCAGGTTATTAAAACCTTGCAGCTCAGCGAGAAACTCCCTAAGAATCAGTCCTCTGAGTCGGACGAGGATGATAGGGATCTGATCACCTCAGTCCAGGGCAGGGACAAGGACCTACCTCTGGACAGAACGTTTGAGAGATTAGTCCTCTCGGAATGGAAACACCCAGGTAAAGGGGTTAAAATGAACAAGACCCAAGAGACCCTGTACAGTTTCTCGTGCAAAAAAGGGGAGCTGTTTAAGAACCCCAAGGTGGATGCTGCGGCTGCCTCCCTGGCAAGGCAGACGGTTTTTCCCACGGAGGGAGATTGCTACCCAAAAGACCCCACAGACAGCGCTTCGGAGAGTCTTGGACTCGGACGCTACCTCCTTGCAGATCAATATATTGTCTTCCTACGTGGCCAGGGTCACCATGGCATGGCTTCAGGAGATGCAGTCCGAAAAGATCTTGGACAAAAGGGCAACGGTGTCATCCTCCAGGGTCACGTTGGCAGTTGCTATGTTGACAGATTCCACCATGGATGCGCTCTCCTGGTCAGCTCACTCCATGGGGCTGTCAGTGGGGGCTAGAAGGATAATCTGGTTCAGATCCTGGTAGGGGGACGCTACAGCAAAAAATCTGCTGGTTGAGGGCCCCTATAGGGGTTTCAAACTTTTTGGCACTTGTCTTGATAAGGTCCTTGCAGACGTTTCGGACAAGGCAAAAACTAAAACCCTGCAGCAGTTTGCAGCCAAGAAAAAGCCTTTTCGTTCCCTGTCCTTTCGATTTGGGGCTTACCCCACCTCGTATGGCAGGAAAAATCAGATCAGGATAGAGAGCCTAGGCAACCTTTGCGATTTCGAGGACAAAGGCAGCACAAGACAGACAAGTTCAGGTCTCGTGAGGCCAGGCAGCTGCCAAAGCAGGCATCACTCGAACGGGGGCGGAGAGATAGGGGGCAGGCTGCAATGTTTCTCAAGCGTCTGGGAAAACTCAATCTCAGATGCATGGGTCTTGTGGCTGATAAGGCAGGGATACGTTTTGGATTTTCTCGGCCCCCCAAAAGGCAGGTTCCTCCCCTCCCCTCTCTCAAAGGACCCCCAAAAGGTGTGGGCCATGTCCAACGAGATAAGCAAGTTGCACTCTATCGGAGCCATAGAGGAGGTTCCTCAGCAGGAAAGGGGACGAGGCCTCTATTTCATCTTGTTTTTGGTGCCAAAAAAGTTGGGTCACTTCAGGGCAGTCCTCGACTTAAAAATTCTAAACAGGTGGATAAAACCGATAAAATTTAAAATGAAGACAGTAACATGCATCAATTTGTCAGGGGTTGTCGAGGGGAGACTGGATGGCATCTTTGGACCTGCAGGAGGCCTACCTCCACATCCCAATTTTTCCAGCTCACAGGAGATGGCTCAGGTTCTCGTTCAACCAGAGCCATTGTTGACACACCCCTCCCCCCCCAATGAGACACAGAGACTGTATTGGTGTTTAAAATGGCCGCACTCTTTATTAACAACACCTTAGCCTTCATAGGCGGTGGGTAATTGCCTCAGCAATTCTGGGTCCAGCATGCTACCTATATAACTTACCTTATTAACTCTGGCAGTGCCCAGATGCGCCCTCCGTCGGCAGTACCTTAACACCCCACCTCCCTCGTCAGTGCTCAGGCTTGGCTGTACCGAAGGTTGGTACAACCAACAAACATTCTCTTGGGGTAAGGAGAGAATCATCGACCCGGTGCGGAGACAGCGCATGCCCCTTGGACACAGAGTCAAGGCCACTCCTCCCCAGGGAATGACCCCAGTGCATGCTGTGCCCCACATTACACCGAGTGTCACCCCCCCATCTCTTAAGGAGATGCCTCATCTATTTCCTACCAATACCTATTTAACCTATATAGCACGCTGGACCCCTGACATATAGGGGCAGGCGGTTACGACCTGCCCCGACACCCACCACCTATTCCTTCAATAGGCCACTCAGGTGTCCGGCCATTTGGGCCAAGTACATCTCATTACCCAGTTCAGACAAGTGTACGCCATCGGCCCTGTATAATTCTGGTCGAGTGTGTACCACCACCTGATGATGTAAAATGGAACCACCAAGTCCCAACATTCATTTACCCACCTCCCGGTTCATGTTCTTCCGGGCCTGTCTATTCTACCCGGCCTAAGCGCGTTTGCCCACTTAACCCGAGGTACCATGTCGGTCCATACTACCTTAACCTCCCCAAAACCAATGTCTAATCTGCAGTAACTCTTGCTTAATTTGAACTATTTACCCAACTGCTTTGCGACTCGTGAGGTCGTTTTCCCCCAGGTGAATAACTAATATGTCTGGGGAGGGTAGTTTCCACAGATTGCTCAACGTAGGTAGTAAGTGGTTCCAGCGCATTCCTCTTTTTCTGAACCATTTGATTTACGCCCTGTCCCCTAAACCCATCTGTGAACCGGGGGGGTGTGTGTGTCTCAAGCGCGGCCCTACTCGCCCATCGAACGAAGGTGTGGCCAACGATCCACACAACTCACCGAGGCGGCACGGTACCCGTTCGTCCTGACAGAAAATAGAGAAGGAAACAAGGGTTAATGTGGGTAGCAATGCACATACCTCTTATATGCCCCAGACCGCCAGTGCCCCACTGCCTTAACAACCTTTTCTGGTAACCCAGCTGCTGCTGCCGTGGTGGCTGCCCCTATTCGAAATGAATGAGTCCCATAACTTCCCGGGGGAAGTCCAATTTCTTTAAGAGCCCCACGGAGCACAGCCCCTACCTGGTAACTGGTCACCGGTGTCCCCCACCGGTGTATGAATAAGGGGCCTGGCTGATTGGGTCTGATGGCCATATAGCCTGTCATTTTCTGTAAGGGGCATATAATGGGCGGGCCCCCCAGGAACAAATCAATGGTGTGGCCTCGAGCTCTCTGGTCTGTTTAGAAATTCTTAACCGGATACTGATCCTAGCCTGGGCCATCCTAATATCTGAGAACAAAAGCGCCTGACATGAAGCATCGGTCGAGGTGCTGCACACCACCTCACTGATTCTGAAGGCCCCAAAATACATTGTTACAAACACTTGCCTAAATAACTGGGCCTCGTACTGGTCATAACAAATCCTAAACGTAGATTCAGCAATACGTTCAAGGATTGGTGTAGTGATTGGGGCATGCTGTGGTCTAAGAGGGGCCGGGGGCCTGGCCCATGTCTCGAGATTACGTTTTAGGTAGAAACCTCCATCAGGAGGGGGAAATCCCCTGGCTTTACTTATGAAATTCAGTGCCGCTGCTTTACCTGATATGGTGCTGTCTGACATACCCCTGTCATGCAAGAGCATGGCAAATTGCAGCATTTCCCACTCCAAAATGGGGAAGCCTGTCGCCCAACCCTTTTGCTCCCGGAAATTATGAAACTCCCTGAACGCCCTACCATAGGCGGCCTGCGTTTTAGAGGGAAGGGAGGATTGGATGGTATTCAGGAGATCTAACTCCCAATGTTCCATATTCCCTCTGGCAATGGTTTGGAGTCCGGGCATGCCTCTGGCACCAGTTGATGAAATCGGTCCATCTAGAACCAAGAAAGGGCATCAGCAATGCCATTATCGATTCCAGGAACATGACGTGCCCTAAACAGGATATTATATCTCCGGCATGTGAGTACCAGGGACCGTACCAGCCCCATCACCCTTGCTGACCTAAAGGACAGTGAGTTGACTACGTGCACAACTGCTAGGTTGTCACACCAGAAGAGCACTGAGTGATTGGCAAAATGATTTGCCCACAACGTCACAGCCACCAAGATAGGAAATAGCTCTAGGAAAGTCAGGTCTCTCGTTACTCCTGCTGTGTGCCACCTCTCGGGCCAGGGTGCTGCGGCCCATGAACCCTCAAAGTACACTCCAAACCCGTTGCCACCAGCAGCGTCAGAATGCACCTGCAGATTGTCCTTGAGCAACCACTGGTCCCTCCAAAAACTGACCCCGTTAAATTCCTCCAAATAGGTTAACCACAATTCTAGATCTTTTCTCATTTCCCTGATGACTCTGATCTGGTAATACAGTGGCAAATTCCCCTTTAAGTTGTTGTACAATCTGGACAGGAATGCTCTACCGGGCGCTATCACCCTACAGGCAAAGTTTAAGCTACTTATAAGCGATTACAGTTGAAGGACAGTGATCTTGCTATCCCTTAAACCTGCCATGATCTTATCTTTTAAGGCCCCCAATTTCTCGGCAGGCAGCCTAGATATCATGCTGACTGAATCCAACTCAATTCCCAGGTATGCGAGGATGGTGGTGGGGCCCTCTGTCTTTTCTGGTGCCAACGGAATGCCCAGCTCGTCTGCCATCGCCTGGAACTGTTCCAAGGCGACCACGCACTTGTCTGATTGGGGGGACCCAATGATCAAAAAATTGTCTAAATACTTGGTCACGCCCACCCCGGGCACCCTTTGGCCAAAGCTCCACTCTACGAGGGAACTAAATCTCTCAAAAGCCGAGTATGATATTGAACAGCCCATTGGCATGGCTCGATCATAGTAAGGCTGTACTTCAAACTGAAATCCTAACAGGTGAAAGCTCTTTGGATTAACGGGCAGCAGGCGAAATGCGGATTTCACGTCACATTTGGCCATCAAGGCCCCTTTTCTCTTTCCTCTGACTTTCTCAACAGCCACATCGAAAGATGCGTATTTAACTGTCGCAAGCTCTTTAGGGACGGCATTGTTGACTGATCTACCCTTGGGATATGAAAGGTGATGTATCATCTGGAACTCGCCTGCCGCCCTCTTTGGGACCACACCCAAAGTTGATTCTACCAAATTGTCAAAGGGGGGGCTCCCTAAAAGGACCTGCTACCCTTCCTTCACTTAATTCCTTCCTAATTTTCTGCCGGACGATATGCTCTAACCCTTGTGTGGATTTCAAGTTCGAAGGCAATCGACGAGCCTGTACTGAACCCGCTGGTATGCAGAAACCTACTTTAACTTCCCCCACTACTTATTCAACCTCCAACCTGTGGGGGTGGAACTGGAGTGCTGCTTCAAGGTGGTCAGGTCTGACTGGCGTCGGTCCCCTTTGTAGGCCGCCCTGACCCTGATGGTCCGGGACTGGGTTTTCCCGTTCCCCCTTTTTGCTCGTTACTATCTCTTTGTCCTTGCATTTTTGGGCAAGAACAATTAGTTGCTGGGTGTGTTCCCCCGCAGTTTGAGCAGTTGTGTCGAAAGCGGCAAGACGTCCTACTGCAATGGCTGGACCTGTTATATTGCCAACAGGGGCCAGCCTGCCCTTGTGCCCTACCTCTACTTTTGCCATAATCGTTGGTGGGGGCAACCCTCCTCATGACCAACAGGTGGCCACTAGCCACCCTGGGCACCTGCATTGCGTCTATCATGCACTCGAGCCAGAGGTCCGGTGCATGCATGTCCTGGGTTTGTGGCCACCCTATGCCAAAATGACTTGTCATAGTGCAACCACGCTCCTGGTGGGCCAGTTCCATAAGCCCTCCTGACTATATTTCCATATTTGTGCAACTCAAGCCCCCTTTCGGGGTTCGCCTGAATTAACACCCCCATATAGACTGCAAAAGCTGCCGTCCAATTCTCCCAATTCCTGTCTGCATTAGGGCGGCGGAACTTCTCCTTTTCCTTGTTTTCTTCCTGCTCAGGGTGATCACTGATTGGGTCACTGAATAGCAGCGTGAACAAGTTCACGTATTCACCCTTTAAGGTCTTTTCTTTTGTTGTGGGATGTAAATGTTCGCCAAATGGGGCAGCCACATTTGGGATTGCCCCCCTTGGCGAGGGCGCCGGACAGGATACCCCCTGACCCACCCCACAAGCCGGGCTTGTTGTGCTCTGAGGGAGCATGCGCCTTTCAGTCCCTGGTGCCGCTCCCGTTACCATCCCCACCTGACTCGGCCCAACCATTTGTTCAACCGGCCTCGCAGCTGGTGATTGGACATTAACTGGGGTTATCCATGCCCACTGGTTCCCCCACCATACCATCTGCGGGGGGAGGGGGGGCAAGGGTCCCCGAAGGAACATCAGGGGGACAGGCCGATGGGTTGCCCAGCTCCAGCCCAAGCTGGTCGCCCTGCCCTACCTGGGTCGCACCCTGTCCCCGCCAGGTCTCGGGCTCTGCTGCCCTGTTCCCCCAATCCTGGCCAGTTGGCATGCTATCCATGCCGCACTCACCCATTTGTAGCAATGGCTGTAGTCCAGTGTCCTCAGCCGGGGGCCTGTAGGCCGGTCTTGTACCCTCAGCGCTTCCTTGACGCAGCTCCCACTCTATTGCCTTAATCCTTCTCAACATGGGATTAGGGGCAGTAGGTAGAGAGCACAAGGTGCTGGAAGCCCTGTCTGGTCCATTTTTGTGGGGGGAGTTTCAGGAAGTGACGCCGGCCGATGCAGCGGATGTCTTTGGGTCTGTGAGGGCCACTTGTTGCGAACTTGATCCGTGTCCGTCCTGTCTGGTGAAAGCCTCCAGGGAGACATTGGGGACGGTGCTGGCAAGGGTTGTTAACGCGTCCTTGCGGCAGGGGAGGCTATTGTCCAGTCTCAAGGAGGCTGTGGTGCGCCCCCTGCTGAAGAAACCATCTTTAGACGTGGATGCCCTCGCCAGCTACCAACCTGTCTCTAACCTTCCCTTTTTAGTGAAGGTTATTGAGTGGGCGGTGGCACTCCAGCTCCAGGCACATCTAGATAGCATCGGTTTCCTGGACCCGTTTCAATCTGGGTTCCGTCCCAGCTATGGCACCGAGACGGCATTGGTGGCCTTGGTTGATGATCTCTGCCGGGAGATGGATGCAGGATGTTCAACATTTCTCATC
>QEPC01001969.1:514344-544338 GCA_003113815.1 Sphenodon punctatus | reverse complement strand
CTAAGTCCTAAGACTAGGTGTGTTCAGGAGGGAGGAGGGAAGCTGTCTGAGACACAAAGAGATGAGAAACCTCCTGGGGGAGGAGATTGACCAATCAGGTCCTGTCAGGAGTAGGACAGATAGGATGGGGGAAGGGTTCCCTGATCTGTCTGTCTCCTCCTGGTGTACAAACAGGATGAGGTGCTTAGGGGGGATGCCACCAAAGGAATGTATTTCCAACAATTCCGACGAAAGTGTAAAACCTGGCTGTTCGCCCAGGCCTTTGGGGAGGAGGGGAGGGTTTAGTGGGTTTTGTCTCCCCTATTGATTTTTGTATCCCGGGCCCTGTTCTTAATATTTTAATATTTGATATTGTATTTTTATATGTTTTAAATTGTTTTATGCTGTTTTTATTGTTGGAAGCCGCCCCGAGCTATATTCAGGAGGGGCGGGGGTACAAATTAAATAAATAAATAAATAAAACATTTCCACTTCGGATGTGTCTGTGGAATGGCGGGGAGCCTCCACTCGTCCCCGGGTCACCGGCGGAGATCCCTCTGAAGAGGGTACAACAAAAGCCGGAGCGGCACCCCTGCCCCCGAGGCTATCCCTGCTTCCCCCCTTTCCCCGGATGGCCCCGGTAAACAGAGATCCCCACCCTGTCGCCGGTACAGGCCCATCCCAGGAATCCCAAAAGTGTCCCTGGGCTCCTCCCCCCCTCCCCCATCCTCGGGGTGGGATATCACCCGACTCCAGGAGACCCGGATGGCCACCTCTGGCCCCAGCCTAGACATGCCCAGGCCCCACATCCCTAGGCCCAGTTCCAGCCTCAGACTGATCTGGTCCCATCCCCATTTCTGGGGGCGCCCTACCTGTAGCACCTTGGGTGTATCCCCGTGGCTGGGATACCATCTCTGGTTGGGGCCTGCTGGCCCCCATTGCCGGCCTACTCCAAAGCAATGGGCCACATAATTCCCCTCCCCATAATGTACAGGGGGTACCACCGGTCTGTTGTGCCTCCGAAACTGGGGACCCGGGTTCTCCTCTGAACCCCACCCCCCACTTGCCCCACCCCACTCCCCGGGTGGGGGCTGCGGTCTCCTGCTTGTCCCTGGGCCCGACGTCCCACTGCCTTCAATGTCCACTCTCCCGCCCCCAACGCGCGGTGACTCACCCCGTGCCAGGAGCAGGGCCTCGCAGGCCAGGAGGCATTTCATCAGTGCCTCCCAGGAGGGAAGAGATTCCTCCCCCACAGACTCCCCTGTGGGGGCAGCAGCTCCTCTGATCTCCGTTCGGACCTGTCCCTATCCCCAACTTTCCCTTTCCTCTTCTGCCCCTCTCCCTTCTTCTTTCCCTGCCCCATGCTGGCCGCGGGGTCAGGGAGACCTGAGCTGAGACTTCGGCTCTAGGCAGGGCCAAGCTGACTTAAAAGTAGCTGAAGTACCTTGCTGCCATTCATTTGCCCTCCAAGAGCCAAATGGCGGCTTCTTCAAGCCTCCAGAAAACCGCCCCTTCTATCAAGGGCGGGATTTCCCTGCCCCACGAAGCGCGCATGCGCGCGCCTCGTTCCAGGGGCCGTTGCCACAGCAACGCCCAATCAGCGGCATCGCCCCCCTACAAGGACGGCCCACAACGGCTGAGCATTCCCGCTCCTCTCTGTCCTGCTTGGTGGAGGAGAAAAAGGGGGGGGGCGCGACAAAACGGCCGTCACCGCCATTTCTGGCGGTGAAGGGTAATTGGCAGTACAGAGCCTTGCCATTCGGTCTCTCCTTGGCTCCCAGGACATTCACCAAGACCCTGGTAATCCTCTTTGCAAATCTGCGCATGGAGGGGATCCATGTCTTCCCCTATTTAGATGATCTCTTGATCAGAGCTCCCTCTCTGGCCGGGGCGAACGCGCAGGTGGACAGGGTCATGGCTTACCTCAGCAGTCATGGATTCGTGGTCAATGTTTCCAAGAGTCAGCTGGTGCCCTCCTGCAGGATGGAGCACCTGGGGGTGGTCATAGATACTGCCTCAGATGCCATCTTTGTCCCCCTCAAAAGACAAGAGAAGATCCGCTCGCTGGTTCGGCTCCTCTGTGCCAGCAGCAAGTTAAGACTAAAAACCCTGGCAAGTTTGCTGGGCTTGATGGTGTCTTGCTCCTGACAGGTTCAGTGGGCACGCTGCAACCTCAGGCCCTTGCAGCAGCTGCTCAGGCCTTTCCAGAGCGGTCTCACTGCCAGGCGGAATCCCTGGGTTCGGTTGACTCCTCGGCTCAGATCCTCCATGTCCTGGTGGTTAGAACCAGCAAGGTTCGTAAAGGGGGTTCCACTCACGGAACCCTATCGGAAGGTGATAACCATGGACGCCAGCTTGTGGGGCTGGGGAGGCTCACATGGAGGGCATAGCGATCCAGGGGACCTGGGCTGGGGAGGAATCAACCAGGAGCATCAACTTTCTGGAGTTGAGGGCAATCTGCCTAGCTCTGGCCAGACTTTCCCCTCATCTACAAGGGGCTCATGTATTAATATACACCAACACCACGGCAAAGGCCTACATCAACCATCGGGGGTGTGTGTGTGTGTCAAGATCCCCCTTCCTTCAGGGGGAAGCCTGGTCACTCATGAGATGGGCGCAAGCCAACCTGTTGTCTCTCAAAACCCTTCACATAAAGGGCTCGGACAACCATCAGGCAGATTGGCTCAGCAGGAGGGATATCGAGCCTCATGAGTGGACATTGAACAGGGCAGTGTTCAGGAAGATAGTGGACTATGGACCTGTTCGCCAGTTGGGAAAACGCCCAGTTGGGGCACTACATGACAAGATTGCACGACCCGGGAGCGGTAGCCATATATGCACTGAACCAGAGGTGGCCAGCTGGCCTCCTCTATGCCTTCTCTCCCTGGCCTCTAATAACAAGGACAGTGGCAAAGATAAAAAGGGAAAGGGCGCAGGTAATATTGGTGGCTCCCCGGTGGCTGAGACGCCCCTGGTTCTCGGACCTCATGGAGTTGAGCAGGGGAGAGTACCTGTCCCTCCCTCCGCTTCCCAATTTGCTGTCTCAGGGGCCAATACTGTTCGAGAACGTACGATCGATAAAACTGACGGCTTACAAATTGAGCGCCTAGCACTAGAGGGAAAGGGATTCTCAGGGGCGGTGTTCAACACTCTCCTATCAGCCAGAACTCCGGCTACCAGGAGGTCCTACAGGACTACCTGGAAGGTATTTTCCCTGTGGTGCCTGGACAGGGGCTTGGACCCCTGTACAGCTTCCATTTCTCAAGTTCTGCAATTTCTTCAGGCGGGCCTAGACCAGGGCCTCAGGCATAATACTCTAGCTAGGCAAGTGGCAGCACTAAGCTCAGTGTTGTACACGGGGAACAACAGAAGCCTGTCAAGGCATAGACATGTTCGCCAGTTTCTCAGGGCAGTTAAGCACCTCTCCCCGCCAGTGGTGCATAGATGTCCTTCTTGGGAATTAAATCTGGTTTTAGACGCCCTGACTAAACCTCCCTTTGAGCCTCTGGCTTGGGTGTCTCGCTACATGTTATCTCTGAAGGTAGCCTTCCTGATCGCAATCACATCAGCTAGGAGAATTTCAGAGCTGGGGGCCCTGTCTGTGGAAGAGAACTTCTGTGTTTTTCAAAAGCAGTCAGTGACCCTCAGGCTAGACCAAGCATTTATGCCAAAGGTTAACTCTATCTTCCACAGATCCCAGGAGGTGATTCTTCCTTCTTTCTGTCCAAATCTGACTCACCTGAAGGAAAGGTTGTGGCACACCTTAGATGTTCGCCACACCTTGAAGATCTACTTGGCCAGAACACAAGCCTTTCACAAATCTACGGCACTGTTTATCAATATTTGAGCCAGCGTCAAGGGGTCTAAACCTTCAAAGACCCTAATAGCTAAATGGGTTAAGCAGGCAATAGTGGAGGTGTATAGGTCAAAAGCTAAGGTTCCTCCTCTTGGGATCTGGCCCCATTCGGTGCATGGAGCAGCTACCTCCTACGCGTTCAAGGCAAGGGCCTCCTATGAGGAGATATGTCGGGCAGCGACGTGGGCGTCGATACACACTTTCGTGAATCACTATAAGGTCAGTGCTTATCAGTCGGTGGAAGCTGCCTTCGGCAGATAGGTGCTCCAAGCAGTTCTGGAGCCATCGGAGTCTGGCTGTTCCCTCCCGTAGGTGTTCAGGGGCTCGGGTATGTCCCTCTGGACGACTGTCTGCAGCAGGGGGAGAAAAGAGAATTGGTCACCTACCTCGGTGAATTATTTTCTTCTCCTGCTATGCAGACGGTCCTCCAGCCCCACCCCATTAGCCAGAAAAATTGTACCGGGGGGGGGGGGCGCTCTGTTCTTCCATCTGCCCAGTTGTGTTAATAGTTTGGTTCGTTTATACAGTTTTGAGCTGCGAGTGGTGGCCTTAAGGGTCTAGCAGGAGCAACGAGGACACACATGATGGTTGTCACAGTACTAGGCAGCCGGTCCTCTGCTTGGGAACTCCTGGAGAGCTGAAGGGTGTGGGGTGGGGTAAGCTCTATGGAGCATGTGCAGTGAATCAGGAATCTTCTGCCTCCTGTCTGTTGTGGGAGGAGCTACCCTCCGGAGGACTGTCCGCATAGCAGGAGAAGAAAAGAATTCACCAAGTTAGGTGACCAATTGTCTTTTCCTCCTCTCCTCCTCAGACACTTTAGCGACTAAGGAAGCTCAGCTCCCTCTCTCGTGAGCCCTGTGCTGTCATTTCAAGGCAGAGAGAGAGAGTGAAAGAGAGGTGGAGGGAGCGGTGTGTGTGTGAGAGAGAGAATCTTCCAAGTCCAATTCCGAGCTGATTTGTCAATCAATTCACACCCAGGCCAGCCCCAAAACTGCTTCACAGCCACCCACGTCCTGTCACAGCAACGGTAGCTACAACCCTTCACTTACTCCTCTCCAATCACACACCAACTCCTCCTCCACTTACAGCACACCACCATGTGGCCAACACCACATTAGCCAACATTAGCCTGCATGGCGGGCTCCACATTCTCTGAACCAATGCAGTGGGTGAGTGGGTGGTGATCCTGACCATCTAATAGACAACCATGAAAACATCCACTTGTAGAGGGCTATTGTGCTGTCTGTTAACACCCTATGTGGTGCTTATTGACAGCCTTGACAGGTAAGAATGGTTGTGCTGGAAAATGTTACTGAAATATCGTCTGAGTCTGAAAAAGGCTGGGAACCTCAGGTTTACTGCTATTGGCTTAATGAAAGAAGGAAGCTGTAGGGGGATATTTCTCTTTCAGTTTCCTGAGGGGAAAATCTGTAGCTCACCTCAAATATAGGGCTTTCTTTTTGGTCAAGTGTTTGGCAAACAGGGAGAGGAGGTGGTGTGTGGGGAGGGGGAGAGAGATTTCTTAGGGGATTTTTATGTATTTCTATTTTATATGTTTTGTTTTGTTTTTATGTTGTAATCTATTTTGAGCCCTACAGGAAGGGCAAGATATAAATTTAAATAAATTAATAAATGTAATTAAATAAATGAGGGCAACTTGAGGATTAGGTTTCTATGGCCATTTTTAAATGAGACTCTCTCACATGTGGACACCCAGTGTCCACGTGTGGGCGTGTCCCATTTGAATGTGGAGGTGCATGGGTGCGTGCTCCCGTGACCTACACACACTCACCCATCTACACCCAAATCCACCCACTCCCCATGCCCGGAGCAACCGGTGAAAAGGCAGGTTGCTACGTGGGTGGAGGTGGGTGTAGATGAAGGGTGCAGGCAAGCGCACACACACCCAGCCCACACATGGACCTGGCCTGCCTCCCCTCCCCACTTGCCCATTTAAAAATGGCCTATGAAGTGGGTAGGCAGAGGTTCTGGTGGGGGCAGAGCTTTTGAGGGTTTTGTGTCTCTCCCCATTGAGTGGTGACCCTTGCTACTACCCTACTGTTACTCTCCAATACAGACATACCGCACGATCCCTGTTGAAGATTTTGCTTAGTCTAACTGTGCTAAGGATACCTTTATTAGAGCAGGCCCTACTAGAGGGCACATGGAACTCCGTCACAGCCTCTAGGAGTCAAGGAACTGTGAGGGTTCAGAAAGTAATTCTCCCCTGATTTCAGGTACAATGCCTTCCATTAGCAACAAGGTTCATTCTGGAGATGGGGAGACTCCCCCCCCCCCCTTTTCATGTGCTGCATCCAGTATATGTCCTAGGTTCTCAGACTGGGAAGCAGGGCCTGGGGGAGGAGGGAGGCAGGGCATGGAAGGTATTTTGGTGAAGGGGTGCAAGAAAGATCCAAGCTCACACACTCCCAGCTCTACAGTCTCACTAAGCAGGGGGGAATCTCCAAAATAATGGAATGGCAAGGGGGAGAGAGCACCAAGGTGCTTTTAGACGAGACGCAGCCATGGCAGTCCACACATTAACCACACACCCCAATGCCCCTGTGGGTGGAGGCGCACTCCCATGACCCATGTAGAACCCACTCATGGCCACACACAAGGCACCAGAGAAAAAGCTGGAGTGCCCCATACAGGGAAAGGCAAAACAATGCATGGGGACAGGCATGAATTCATCCCTGGCTCGTTTGAACCAGGGCGCCCACCCATGTCAGCGGACAAGTCTGCGGCCGGCTGCCTCCCTGGTTCTACCCACAACCCTGATGGGAGCTCTCTGGAGAGCTCTTAAAGGACACATGCACAAAATACAACAGCATGGTGGCTCAAAGCACAACAAGCCCCCCTCACGATGCACACGAGCTAATGCCATGGAAGACAGCAGCTTGGACAGCAGCTTCCTGCATGTCCTGCCTGCCCAGTATGCACCTCCATTATAGCCTGGGACGGCCAGCAGCTGTAGTGACTCCCCCAGTCATGGGCAGAAAGGGGTTACCGGCTGGCTGCTGCAGCTTCCTGTTTCCATAGTGTCCGTGGCTGTGTGTCATGGCAGAGGACAAGCAGTCGGGCCTGGTTTGGGGTAGGGGGTGTTGTGGTGGGGAGGGGAAACAGTTGCCCATATGAATTGTTTGCACAGCTGGTCCGTGGTGGTGGGAATACATGGAGACTGCCTGAGTGGGCATGATGGCCACCCGTTAGAATCCCTTTCCGCTTACTCCCCATGCATGGGTGCTCTGCAGCCGTCCCACTCAGCGAACACAGACCCCACCCCTCCAGCTGTGCTTGTCTAAAAACCCCTCCTAGAGTAGAAGGGAGAGAAAGGGAATGCGATAGGAGAGTGGGAAGGGGAAAAGGAAGAGAGGGTGCAAGATGTATGTATGTATGTGGGGGGGGGGAAGGTAGGCCTCAGTTACCATAGACAAATAGAAGGGACGGGGGGAGGTTAAAAAAGTTTGAGAACCACTGGTATAGGTCATGTCAGAGGTGGAGTTCTGAAGAAGATCAGAGAATATGGGAGAAATTATGGCTCTTCATCAGTGGCCTCCAGGTAGTCCCACACTTTGAATACATGAACAGCCTTCATTTTGGCTGGCAGCTGATGAAGAGCTTTATGCTAATATATAAAAGCAACCCCAACAAAGACTACACCTTATATAAACGTTATACAAACTCTAAATTTTAATAAAGGTAAACAACTCTCAAAGCTGAAAGTCCAGGCAGAAATGAATCCAAAGTATACAGACAAAAAGTCTCAAGAGTTCATTCATATGATCCAAATACCACAGTTCCAACAGTTAGGCAAGAATGTAGTGTTCAAAAGGAAGTGTTCAGAAAAAAAGCTCTGAGGAATCTTGTCTTTAGGAGCTAAAAATGCCCATTGAGCTGGTTTCAGAAGCTGAAAATGCCCAATGTTTCGCTGCAGATGCATCTTTCGCTGGGACTAATCTTTCAAATGAAACACTCTTCTTCAACCTGCATCAGAATCAAAAGTATTAGTAGAGTTTACCCTGAGGTTCAAAAGGTATGAAAGGGGTAACACTAACAACCCCCTCATTTACATTTTAAAGCAGACCTCTTGGTTTACCCTGGTTGTCTCACTTGTGTTACACCAAGAGACAACCAGGGTAACCCAAGAGGTCTGCTATAAAATGTAAATGTGGTGGTTGTTACCACTTTTGAACCTTAGGGTAAACTCTGCTAATACTTTTGATTCTGATGTAGGTTGAAGAAGAGTGTTTTATTTGAAAGATAGCTGCTTCTCTTGGGATGTGCAGGACGGGAGCTCTTTTCAGCCTGGGATGATCCCCGCTTAGGCCAGAAACAGACTAAGATAAAGTTGCGACTGGCCGTGAGTAGAGGGGGTCCATCCCTCCCACTTGTCAGTTGTTTCTCTGCCTCTGACTGGATAAGAGGTAGGCTAGGGAGCTCTCTCTGTTTTGGATTGCTAGCGCTCCCAGTTTTTAATTAATTTTAGTTTTTTCAGCGAGCGGGGGGATCCTTTCACCCACGGCACTCTGAGGGCGAGCTAGATGTTTTTTGTGTTTTTTTTAGAATTTGGTGCCCTTTTCCCTCCCTCTCCGTTCAGCAGGCATCTAGGCTCCTCAGGACCTGTCCCTTCGGGCACAGAGTCCTGGGAAGGGCGGGTGCGTCAGGGTCCCTTCGGGCGCCCCGTTTACGGCTCTTAGACCCTCCACTATCCCAGCCCTAGCTAAAAACAGGGCGACTGCCCCTGGGTTGCGCCGCCTCCCGAGGCAGGGAGGTACCCCACCCCCCCGCCTCTCTTCGGACGGTACTACTGCCGGTTCCAGAGTAGGATTCCAGTTGCTGCTCTCAGCCCCAGTGCTCCTCCCCACGCTGTCCTTGGCGTTCCCCAGCAGTTTAAGCTGCGATTTTGGCCACCTCCTTCTCAGCTCTCCCGCTCGCGGTGAGTCACTTCCCTGAGGTGCGGCCTGTGGGAAGCGCTTTGGGGCAGTCTTCACCATTTTGGCGCCCCCTTTCTTGCTCTGGCAGCGCTCCCTGAGCAGCGGGAGCTGCCATTTTTTCTTTCTGGCCCTGCAGCATAGTTTGGTCTTTTTCTCTCTTTATTTTTAGCGGGAAGGCCATTCGAACTGAGTAGCCAGCCTCTTTTTGATGGGAGGCTTACTATCAATCCCAATTCCTTTTATTTTATTTTATTTCCGATTTTCAAATTTTCTCAAGGGTCTGCTGGCAGGGGGTGACAGACTCACAGGGTCCCTGAACGTGGCAGTTGGTCCCTGCGGCAGCTATCTCTAGATGGCTCATGTTACAAGAAGCTTGGGTAATGGCCCCAGCTCTGAGCCTTCGGGGTCTCCATGCCCTGACCCTTGCCCGGCTGAGGGCTCCACGCCCTGACCCTTGAGGACAGGGCTCTCCCAAATCGAGTTATTGCAACTCGAGGCCCTGAATAAAATTGTTTCAACTCTCAATTCTTTTCAGCAGAGGAATAGGCCCCGTGGAAGAAAGAGACCCATTTCCCCTCCCCGTAGGGGTTGTAAGGGCCAGTCTAGGGAGGCGGGCAAAGGCAAACACCCTGCCCGCAAGCACAAGAGACCTGCAGAGCAGACCCTGTTGCAGCAAATTGGTTCCTCTTCGGATGATGAGGATACCCTTTCACAGCCTTCTCAGGGGGCATTAAGAGTGCTAGAACCTCATCCCAGGCAGCTCCTCTCTCGGGAGGAGTTAATTCATGAGGAGGTCTTAGACAATTTATCTCGTGGGGGGCCTCCCTCCTCTGAGCAGGACGAGGAGGAGGAGGGTGAGATATCAGACCAGGGTGAACACCAGGGCGAGCAGGAGGATCCTTTGCTCTTCTGGACCCCTTCATCCACCTGCAGTGAGCAAGATTGTGAGTTCCCGGGGTCCCACAAGTCCAAACTATTTACGAGAGTTCAAAGGGTCCTGGGGTTGATAGAGAAGGCTAATAAGAGCAGCCCCTCCGATTCCTCAGGTGATGAATCCGAGAGGGAATACATCCCCAAGACCGCCTCAAGAGACAGGGGTATTGTACTCGATAGGGCCTTTGAGAGACTTATTATCACAGAGTGGCAACAGCCGAACTGGGCCCTCAGACTGAACAGAACACAGCAAGAGCTGTACTCGTTCTCCAAGAACAAAGACCTGTTCTTTTCACTGCCTAGGGTCGATGCAGCGGCTGCCTCACTAGTGCGTAAGTCTGTTTTTCCTACGGAGGGGGATGTATATCCAAAGGACCCTACGGACAGAGGGGTCGAGACGGCGCTTCAGCGCGCCTTTGATGCCGTGTCAGCTATGCTACGTATGTCCCTGACTTCTTCCTACTGTGCCAGAGCCATTCTAAAGTGGTTTAAGCTTGGCCAAAGCCCAGTCGTCTCCAATCGGATGACCCGTAAATTGTCTAGAAATATTACCTTGGCCACCTCTTTTATCTCTACAGATGCTGTAGCTTGGTCTGCTCGTGTCATGGCGGCCAATGTCTCCGCTAGGCTTAGACTCTGGCTAAGGTCCTGGAGAGCCGACAGTCATGCAAAGAATCTTTTGGTGTCCAGCCCGTTTAAAGGGGGAAAACTGTTTGGAGCCAACCTTGACAGGGTGCTGAAAGAGGCCAGTAACAAGGACAAAAAGCTGTCACTCCAACAGTTCTCTAGTAGTACACGAGTTAGAGGTTTTAATAGAGCTTTCCCTTCTTCCTTTCTGAGGAGACATGATACTGGCTGGAACAATCCCTCCTGGTTCTTCCGAGGCAGGGGATCCCAAGGCTGGGGCCACAGAGCTGCTAGATTTTCTTCTGGACACAGGGCTGCCAGGACCACCCCTTCATCTCACCAGCCCAAGCAGGACTCCTGACCACCCTTATCCAGGATCGCCAACCGCCCTCGACATCCAGCTTCCGGTCGGTGCTCGTCTCCTGGCCTTTTCCCTTCATGACACAACGCCACCTCAGACGCTTGGGTGATCGAGACCATCTCCCGGGGTTATGCAGTAGAGTTTCGCTATCCCCACAGACAGCTCTATCGGATATCCCCCACTGTACAAGAGAAAGCAAAGCATGCCGCCATGGAAACAGAGATCAGGTGCCTAGCAGATATAAGGACCATCGAGCCAGTCCCCCATTACTAAGAGAGGACAAAGTCTATACTCAATCTTGTTCTTGGTCTCAAAAAAGTCAGGCCAATGGCGAGCAGTGCTTGACCTCAAAACGTTAAACAAGTTTGTCCAGCTCAAGAGGTTCAAGATGGAAACCCTGACTTCCATCACCAAGTCAATTCAGCAGGGGGAATGGCTCGCATCAGTGGATCTGTGCGATGCTTACTTACACATTCCCATCCTCCCGCTCCATCGGAAATGGCTCCGCTTCCGGTATGCCTCTCACCACTAGCAGTTCCGCGCTCTCCCCTTTGGCCTTGCCATAGCGCCCAGGACCTTTACGAAGGTTCTGGTTCCCCTAGTCGCCAGTCTTCGAGTAAGAGGCATCACTCTCCATCCCTATCTAGACAACATTCTAGTCCGAGCCCCCACGCAAGGCCAGGCAGCAACAGCAGTGTAAACGACCCTGCAGTCCCTCGCAGCACGGGTTCTTAATAAATGAAGAAAAAAGCCTCCTGAGTCCCATACAATGCATAGGACATCTTGGGGTCATCATCGACACCCATGGGGATCGCATCTTTCTGAGAGAGGCACGTCAGCACAAGATCAGGACTCTTATAGAGCATGCCCGTTCTCACAACCGGGTATTGCTTTCTCACCTGGCGTCACTACAGGGGCTCCTCGTCTCATGCATCCAACACCTGGCATGGGCCAGACATAATCTCAAACCTCTCCAGTCCTTTCTCCGCCCTTATCAATGGCAGATTATGGAAAAGACCAGGGTCTGGCTCTCCTCCCCCCCCCCCCCAATCCCCCAGCAGGTCCTCGACTCCCTCGTCTGGTGGATTCTCCCTCATCAGTTCAGGGAAGGCGTTCCTCTGACTCATCCTGTGAGAAAGGTCATCAGTACCGATGCCAGCCTCTTGGGCTGTGGGGCGCACATGGATGCCGAATACATCCAGGGCACTTGGCAACTGAGTGACAGGAGGCACTCAATGAACTGGATGGAATTCAGAGCCATCCACCTGGCACTCCTCCACTTCACTTCGAAGATCAAGGGGTCGCATCTACTGGTTCTAACGGACAACACCTCACCGATGGCATACATTCGCAACCAGGGAGGATCCTGAGCCCCTGCCCTGCACAAGGAAGCATCCAGTCTTCTAACTTGGGCGGAAGCCAATCTTCTCTCTCTCTCCACCAAACACATAAAGAAAACATCACAGCGGACTGACTCAGCCTCAGGAAGGTGGATCCGGGGGAGTGGCTCTCTCCCCGACGGTGTTTCTGCAAATATGCAACTGCCTCGGCGCCCTAATAATTGACCTCTTCGCCTCAAGCCGGAACACCAAGTGCACGAGGTTCTACGCTCGGTTCCGCTGTCTTCGAGCGGAAGCCATGGATGCTTTGAATGTTCAGTGGCCTCAGGGGCTCCTATATGCTTTCCCCCCTTTCTCGATCCTCAGCAGTGTGATAGCCAAGATCCAATGAGAACGGGCAATGGTGATTCTTGTAGCCCCCAAGTGGCCACATCGTCCATGGTTCGCTGATCTAGTGAATCTGTCCTGACAGGACTCACTGTCTCTAGACCCAGATCCCGACCTGCTGTCTCAGGGTCCAGTCCTGTACAGCAACCCACGGTTTCTACAGCTGACGGTGTGGCTCTTGAGCGCGAAGCCCTGAAGAGCTTGGGCTACGCTAAAGCTGTGCTGACCACTCTTCTGTCATCCAGACGGCTTTCTGCCATTTGGATCTATCAGTCTACTTGGAGGATTTTTGTGGCTTGGTGCTCAGAACATCATGTGAACCCCAAGAAGCCAAGAATTAGCAACATCTTGCACTTCTTCCAAATGGGTCTAGATAGGGGGCTCTCAGCTAGCACTCTGACCCGTCAGGTGGCAGCCCTCAACAAGACCTTAGCTACCATCAGGGTCAGGGGTATCTCAGGTCACCCCCATGTCAGACAGTTTTTGCGGGGAGCTAGGGCTCTGGTGCCTCCTGTGGTCCACCGTTTTCCCACCTGGTGGCTCAATCTAGTTTTAAATGCCCTCACTGCCCCTCCCTTCAAGCCCCTGCATTCTGTGTCTCTCTTTTTTCTCACAATTAAGGTTACCTTTCTCATTGCAATTACCTCGGCTAGGAGGGTCTCCGAGCTTGAGGCTCTCTCCATAGACCCAACACTCTGCATTTTTAAGCCAAACTCGGTCATGCTCTGTCTCGACCTGGCCTTTGTCTCGAAGGTGAATTCCTTGTTCCACAGACAGGAAGAGATCATCCTTCCTTCCTTCTGCCCAAATCAGTCCACAGGTTGGAAAAGAAGTGGCACACATTGGACCTTCGTAGGGCTTTAAAAATTTACATTAAGAGGACAGCCTCCTTTCGGAAGTCTTCAGCCCTTTTGCTGGAGTTCACTATTCGGAAAAAGGGCAATAAGGCCTCTTGTCCAGCAATTGGGAGCTGGTTGGAGGCATACAAGACTTCCGGGGTCATTCCGCCTCAGTCTATTCTTCCCCACTCCACCCGTGGGGCAGCTGCCTCTGCAGCATTCAGTGCTAGGGTTCCCTATTCAGAGATTTGTAGGGCGGCCACGTGGGCAAATCTCCATTCATTCACCCGACACTATCGGGTGGATTTGATGGACTCAGGATTCGCAGGGTCCTCCAGTCTGTCCTTCAGTAGGCTCAATCCCTCACTTCCCACGCTACTCTGCACTGCTCTGGTAGATCCCAGGCTGAAAAGAGCTCCCGTCCTGCACATCCCAGGAGAAACGGCAATTGGTTTACTTACCAGTGAATTGCCCTTCTGGGTAATGTGCAGGACAGTAGCTCGGCCCACCCACTAGGCGGGGATCAAGCGGCCAAATGCTAACTGCAGGTAGTGGTTGGGGACTCAGGGATTCAGTTTTCAGGGTAGGGATTACTGTCTCTCTCCCTCCCTGCCAGCATTCCAGCCAGTTGCTATGTTTTGTTTCTAGTTAATTTATTTTTGTTGGAGGTTTTTAGTATTTCTCCTACAGCTTTGAGAACAACTGGAAATTGGGAGGGATGGACCCCTTCTACTCACGGCCAGTCGCAATTTTATCTTAGTCTGCCTCCTACTGGCCTAAGCAGGGATCATCCCAGGCTGAAAAGAGCTCCCGTCCTGCACATTACCCAGAAGGGCAATTCACTGGTAAGTAAACCAATTGCCCTATTTGCAGCAAAACATGGGGCATTTTTAGCTCCTAAAGACAGTTTCATCAGAGCTTTTTTTTCTGAATACTTCCTTTTGAACACGTCATTCTTGCATAACTGTTGAACTCTGGTATTTGGATCATATGAATGAACTCTTGGGACTTTTTTGTCTGTATTCCTTGGTTTCATTTCTGGCTGGACTTTCGGCTTTCAGAGTTGTTTACCGTTATTAAAAATGTATAGAGTTTATATAATGTTTATATAAGGTGCAGTCTTTGTTGGGGTTGCTTTTGCTATATTTGTACTGCACCACATAGCCTTTTAGTTTTTGTTGTTTCTTGTGCTAATAGGTATGCATGCCTAGCACGGAATGTTCATTAGACTACACAGTCCAGCATCTTAAATGGGAATAGTTTTGACAACTGTAAGAGATAAGAACCAGCTCCAACAGTCAGCCCAAATGTATCAGTATTTAAAAGAGTTATCAAAGAGATTCACATAACGGCACAAATTTCCCCAGACCTGAGAATGTGACTATGTGCGTACTGATGAATTATAGAAAGAGAATGAGATACATAAAATAGGGCTTTCCTTTCATTGTTCCCTTTCTCTCCTATTTCTCTCTTTTTGGCTCTTCCAATTTCCTACAGCAACTGAGACTGAAAATTTTAACCAACACCAAAATTAAGGAGCCTGTTTCCTGTGTACAACCACCCCATCACAGAAGACTCTACAAGTTTCGTACTGGTAAGAGTGGCATATGGTCCTTTGCTATCCTGATGTTGAAATGTCTGGATGAAGGGTTCCAGTGCCCATGACCTGTGACTCTTTTATGCTTTCTGGATCAACTTTCTCTGCTTAACCATCTTTGATTTTTTTCCATTATTCCCTTTCCCCTCCCTCAGTTTGCTGTCTGCATGCCAGGTTGTATAAGACTTGGGGGAGGGGAGGCTGCTCTCATTCTGACATTGCCTTGAACCGACTGTCTAAATTGAGCATATGCCTGATTGCCTGCAGCTGAGAGACCACTCTGTTACATCTTTACTGACTTACTTTTCCCCCAGGTCTACCAGGGCCTATGGGTCCGCCAGGTAGCCCAGTCCTTGTAAGTGCTTCCATTCCAAACGTTGGTGCTACCTTAGTCACCAAGGAGAAAGAAAAGGCAAAACCTCGGACATATTTTCCAGAAACCTGGATCTGGGATCTGGTCCCTGTCAGGTAAGTGAAGCCCTGACCCTCCTAGAAAGTTGTTTAGCTTGAAATCATCTGCCTCAGCAATTGACAATAGATGGTGCTCCTTGCCTTGCAGTGTCTCATAATGGTGTTCAAACATCCCTTCAACTTAAGGACTTTGGAGAACCCTTTGCTGGACAATCCTGGACAAGAGGTGTATGTTCCAGCCATAGAAAGTGGAGCCATTTGTCTCCACCCAATGAGTCTCTTGTATTTCCCCAGTGGTATACATGGCAGGAGGGGCGGGGTAGAAATTTATAAAATAAATAAATAAATAAATAAAATAAAATAATGACTGACTGAGTAATTCAGCATTCCACAAGGTTCTTAGAAATGCAGAGGAATAGTCTAGTTCTACACCAATGGCCCTTTGTGTAGTCTCACGTCTGGAAGCTACATACACGTGCTGCTCTAGCTAGTAACTATTGTTTGTGATTTGATTACTGTTGTGGCACACCTGCCTCCTCATGCCCCACACCTATGGAGATTTGTGCATGTGAGGCTAGATTTAGGAGAGACAGGTACAATCTGCTCCACTTCTTTTCAAGCCGGCAGTGTTGGCGGAGGAACAACACCCTCTCAGTGTTTGCTGACAGCCAGAGATAGGATAGTGAATAGCAATGTTACCTTTTAGTTCTTCATAGTTCTTAGTTTGAACTAGTTCTTCTTAGTAGTTGTTAGTTAGCGTAAAATGTTTCTCTTTGTGTAGACTGGAAAGTGTATCTAAAAGAGTTTCATTGTACTGGGATAACCATAATGTCTCCTCATGGGGAAGCAAACAAGAGTTTTAATACTCAACACAGTTTGTGATCATAGATGGGTACAATTCAGTGTCTAGTACAGTGTTTGAGCAAATTCCACATTTCCCAGGGATTTTACTCCGTGGACTCAGAAGGATTGTATGAATAGGCTAGGAAAAGGCATTAATGAGGACCTCTCCTAAAACCTCTTGAGTAGCCCCGAGTCTTCAGAAAAGTGGAGTAAAAATAAAAAAATAAAACTATCTCCTTAAAGGCCATCCTCACTTAAAGAGCCAAAATCCTCTAAAGTGGTCCTGCCACCAAAACTGCCATTGAAGAGCACATTGGATAGCAGCAACACACTAAAGCTGGGCATAAGGATAGTGCCAACAGCATCTGAAGAACGTACATGCTCTCAGCAGAACTAGCATTGACAGACTAAAAAGGTACTGTCTCCTTAAATGGCACTGCGGCCTTTGATGGCCTTGGCAGTGAAGACAGTGACTCCCAAGGCAGTAGCAATGAAGGCAGATGCTACACCAAAAACATATCATGCTGATGAGAACCTAGATGCCAGACGAGTGGAACAAGTGCCAAAGCATCCCGGTACTATCCAGCACCACAGAAGCTATATGAGGCTATGATACATAAAGGGAGAAGGCCTCAAAAGCAAAAAATACAAGCCACAGTATCTCCTATACAGAAAAGAAGGCTGGAAAGAGGAATTGCCAAAACTTCCTTCATTGATGTTCACTGGATCTAACCAATCTCATATCCCAACCCCATCTAAGGCCACTTCTCCACATTCAGAGATATGGCCGGGAAACTCACAGGTGGGCTCCTGGTGGCCAAACTCATGAGTAGCTCTGAACGTGGGCACGGGGGGATTGCGCATCATCAGGCGCATCCCACAATGATTTTTCTGATGGATGACGGGGCTCAAAATTCATCCATCATCCATCAGAGAATTCACCGTGGGACGTGCCTGATGACGCTTTTACCCCGAAGCCCACATTCAGAGCTATTTGTGAGTTTGGCCATCAGGAGCCCACCCATGAGTTTCCCCACTGTATCTCTGAATGTGGGCAACCGGCCTAGTGCTGAAACTTGGTATTCAAAATTACTTGGTTTTTATTGAGTATCTTGGTATTTGACTTGGTTTTACCGAATACCAAGGAATTGAGGAATCAGCTTGGTACTTGATCCAGTACTCGGTACTCAGGTAAATCCTTGGATGGGCAACACACAGGGCTTTTCCTGCAACATATGGGGCTTTTCTTGGTCCTATATGAGGAAACTCGGTACTTGGAAAATACTCGGTACTAGGTTTTATTTTACCAAGCATCTAGTATTCTGCCGAGATACTGAGGACAGGCCGAACACTCCGATCCGATCCTCGGAAACACTCACAAACATTTTTTTTTACTATTTGGTGCAGCTCTACTAAGAGTGCAGCCCTACTCTTTACACACCAATAGCATCACTGTGTTTCAGGATGCCTTTATCATCAGCGGAATGAGGTTGTTAGAGTGCAGGTGGTGTTCAACTCTTGCTGAAGCCTGTTGCTTTAGCTGGCATTTGACTCATGCTGAAGCCTGCTGCTACTTTATTATCAGAGGGGTAATCTATCCTTGCTGCTGATTTATCTGCAGGGGGCAAGGCAGTTAGAGCACAGGTGGCATTGGACTCGTGTTGAAGCTGACTGATTGCACCATAGGTCAGCTTCGAAGGGCTATGATGTGGGTAATGGTGGTGAGGGAACCTCTCCTCTCCACTACCGTAGCGTCTGCAAAGTCTTGTTCAGCAGAGCTGTTCTGGGCAATGAGCAGCTTGGTAAATCTGGGCTGTCTCCATCTGGGGGCTGAGTAATCTTCTGCCAACTGTGAAAAATGTATCCCCTACTTTGCAGACAAAATCGTTCATATTCACCATGACTAAGGGGGCTGCTAGTTTGTTGGAAGAGTTTGAGTTTGGGACTGTAGAGGCTCATCACTGTCTTGTTTATTTGGATCAGTTTCAGTTGGTGTCACCCACAAACGCAGGGGATGTGCTTGGGACAATGCAGGTGACCAGTTGTAAATTAGATCCTTGCCCATCCCGGATGGTAAAAGCCATCCAGGAAAGACTGGGGTCTTTGCTTGCTGGGATTGTTAGTGCTTCCCTTCAGGAGGACAGGGTACCACAAACCCTTAAAATGGTGACTGTCTGGCCCCTGCTCAAAAAACCATCAATTGACACTAACTCTTTAGACCGCTATTACCCTGTCTGTAACCTCTTGTTTTTAGGGATGGTTATTAAATGGGTGGTCACCCAGCAGCTTCAGGGACATCTTGATGTGATCAGATTCCTGGATCCATGTCAGTCTGACTGGTGTCTTGGGTATAGCACTGAGACTGCGCTTGTGGTGTTGGTTGATGATCTATGCAGAGAGATCAGCAGAGGAAATTGCATTCTGCTGATCCTTCTAGACTTTCTGGCAGCCTTTGATATGGTTGATTATGAGATGTTGATGACACGACTGCAGGATCTGACAGAGGTCCATGGGACAGCTCTTGAGTTGTTCTACTCATTCCTGTCAGGAGGTTCCAGCTGGTGGTGATGGGCAATAGTTTGTCATCCTCCTGCCCTCTCTCCTGTGCAGGGTTCCATCTTGTCTCTCCTTCTGTTCAATGTGTATCTGAGGCCGCTGGGTGAGATCAAGTATAGATCTTGGGTGCATTGCCATCAATATGCAGACAACACTCAAATCAATTTATCTTTTTATCTAACCCAGGTCCTGCAGTCTCGGTGCTTACCCAGTGCCTGACTGCCATTGGGGACTGGATGTGGGTGAGTTAACTGAAGCAGAATTCAGACAAGATTGAAATTATGGTTGACTGGCCTTGAGACTTGGAGGGGATCCGGACTCCTGTTACTGATGGGGTCTGACCTCTCCTGGTTACTCAGTTTCACAGCCTTGGGGTGCTCCTGGATCCTGAGCTGCATCTGGAACATCAGGTTGCAGCGGTGGCCAGAATTGTCTTTCACCAACTCCATCTGGTGAGAAGGCTGTGACTCTTCCCTTCAGATACAGATCTGGCCACCGTCATCCATGCCTTCATTATCTTGAGGCTAGACTACTGCAATGAGCTCTATGTAAGGCTGCCTTTGAAGACTGTTGCAGGGGCTGCAGCTAGTGTAGAATGCAGTGTCCCATCTCTTGACAGGGGTTGGGGGTACATAACACCAGGAACACATAACACCAGTGCTTCAAAGCCTGCACTGGCTGTCAATTGTGTTCCAAGCACAATTCACAGTGCTGGTTTTGATCTATAAAGTCCTAAGCGACCTGGGCCCTACATATCTAAATGACCACCTCCTTATGTCCCTCCAGCCTCCTTATGTCCCTATGCAGCCCCTAAGATCAGAGGAGAATGCCCTCTTGCAAGTTCTACCCTTGACTCAGGTCCATGCAACCCGGGCACACAGAGGCATTCTCAGTGGCTGCTCCACAGTTTTTTTAACACTCTTCTCTTGGAGATTCATCTAAGTCATAGCCTGGGCATCTTCTGGAGATAGTGGAAGACATATTTATATGGCCAGGCATTCAACAGGCACGGGCAGATCCTGGGGTGAGGTTGGAGTTTTATAAATATTTTATGAGATTTAATGGGTTTTATTTTGTATTTTATTATTACTGTTGTTTGTTGTTGATATTTATATAGCACTAGAGATGTACCTGGAACAGTACAGTCAGTAGTTATAGACAGGTCCCTACCCCAAAAGGTTTACAATCTAAGAGACAAGGAAGGGGGAGACAAGGGAGAGGTGAACATTGGTAGAGAGAAGGATACATTCATGAGGTTGAGAAAATGCAGGTGTACGTGCTTAACTTAGTTACAGGGAAGAGATTCTGAGGGAGGGAGGGAGGAAGAGGATGCAATTTCACTCATGATGAGCCAGAGAAAGTCTGATGGAAGTGGTAGGTTTTCAGGAGGGATTTGAAAGTTGGGAGAGAGGGAGCAGAATGAATGTATCCAGGGAGGGAGTTCCATATCTGGGAGGCAGCAAGAGGGGAGTCACAAGCAGGTGAGGGTGGGGGCAGTGGAGGAGCGAAGCTCCCAGGCAGGAAAGTGGAAGGCTACAAGGGTGGAGATATATGGGAGATAAGGCCATGAAGAGCCTTGAAGGTGAAGACCAGGAGCTTGTGCTGAATGTGTTCCCGTAGAGAGAGCCAGTGTAGGGCAGAGAGGAGGGGCTGAACATAGTCAAGTGACAAGAAAAGTGGATGATTTTGGCAGCAGAGCATTGAATGGAGATGAGGGGGCTGAGATTAGAGCAGGGGAGACCAGTAAGGAGGAAGTAATCAAGGTGAGAGATGACTAGAGCGTGGACTAAGGTTTTTGCAGCGGCAAAGTAAAGCAGGGCCGGATTTTAGCAATATTATACAGGTCAAAGCAGCAGGATTTAGCAACAGCTTGGATCTGAGGCATAAAGGAGAGGGAGAAGTCAAAAATTAATCCCAGGCTACGTGCCTGAGGGACAGGCTGGATGGTGACACCCTCAATGGAAAATGACAGGAAAGTAGGAAGGGAACGTTTTTGTGGGGTGGGGAGGACGGAGATGAGGATATGTTTTATGATGATGTTAACTGCTCTGAGACTTTGGAGATAGGGTGGGATAAAAATCAAAATAAGTAAGTAAATAAACCATCAGAACTTGATTTCCTTATGGTAGAAACTAATATCTGATTTGTATCCCAAACTTGATGAATTTAGTATATTTGCACCATAATTTGCAAAGCAAATATTAAAACAATGCTTGTGTGAGTTCCAAATATTACTTTTGATTGTTTTAGTGTTGTACCTTAGTATTATTATTAACAAACATTTATATAGCACCAGCAGTGTACCTGGCACTTTACAAAGTAATAAAATAGACACGGTCCCTGCCCCTAGGGCTTACAATCTGAGAGACAGGAGCTGAGGGCGAGACTTAGGAAGGGGAACAGAGGGAGAGACAAGGAGTCTAACATTCATGAAGATGCGAGGTCTCAAGTGCACATACTTGGCTTGGTTCCGATGAGAATGACAGCAGACAGGTCCATGTGGCAAGGATAAGGGTAAACCGATCGTAGGTATAGGAATAGTGGCTCAGCAGGATAAAGAGTCAGACAGAGCAGAGCGAAAGAGGTGAGTTTTAAGGAGAGATTTGAAGGTATGAAGGGAGGGGGCAAGGCGGATGTGGACAGGGAGGGAGTTCCAGGCATGGGGGGCAGCAAGTGAGAAGGGACGAAGGTGCTTAGGGGAGCAGGGAAGGCGTGGAAGGGTGAGAGAAGGGACAGAGAAGGAGCGAAGTGCACAGGCTGGAGTATGGAGGGCGATAAGTGCAGAGAGGTAGCGGGGAGCAAGGTTGTGAAGAGCTTTATAGGTGCTTAGAGGTTTCCAGTTCAGACTCGTCCAATAAGGCTTCAGACTTTTGCCTCCTCCCCTAAGCTTTCTCTCTACTGCCCATCTCTTATTCTGGGGTTTATGAAGAGCGAGCTCTAGATGAGGCCATTTTGTTAAGGAAACCAAAGCCCAAAAGATGAAAGACTCCACATGAGAGTTCCCAATTCTCTTGATTCAGAACTAGACTGGAACTGCAGTGCCTTGGAGTGTAAGAGTCCATAATCAGTTCTGTGAGCCCCTGATTCATTCCCCTGGGCTTTAGTTTGATTAAAACCATTGCCTCGGATGTGAATGGCTCCATTCTTAAAGTTCTTGCCCTTTCAGTCTGGATCATTTGGGGTTCTGATGCTTGCCTTGTCTCTTCTTATTCTCTAGTGCTGAGGGGAAGGCATCTCAACAGATCAGAGTGCCTGACACCATCACAGAGTGGAGAGCGAACACGTTCTGCCTGGCAGATATTGGCTTTGGCCTATCACAGGCCGCCGCCCTCAGGGTCTTCCAGCCCTTCTTTGTGGATCTGACTTTGCCATATTCTGTGATCCGAGGAGAGACCTTCACTCTAAAGGCCACTGTCTTCAACTACATGAAGGACTGTATCCAGGTGAGTGACTCCAATAGCTAAGGCACCTCTGTCAGTGGTGCATCCAGAAGTCAGTTCAGACTGTGAATCTCTGAAGTGACTGCATCATGGGCAGCAAGTACCTGCTGCTCATGGTGATATTTCACAACAGAAGGAATTCCCCTTCTTTAGATTGCTGGCCCATGCCCAATACTAATTGTGTTGCCTCTGTGTGTTTGGGGGCAGGTGAGGACAAGATTGGCAGAATCTCAGGAGTACCAGGTGGAGCCATGCCCAAGCTGCCAGTTCGCTAGCTGCCTCTGTGCTGATGAGGCCAAGACCTTCTCATGGAATGTGACAGCCACCCAGCTGGGTGAGAAGACTGAGCGGGAAGGGAGAGTGTGTGATGTCCATGTTTCCTTGCTTGTGTATGTGTGTGTCTTTTTCTCAGGGAATCATCCCTGTCTTCTCTCTCCTGTAGGTGAGCTGAACATCACCGTGAGCACCGAGGCAGAGGAGACACAGGAGCTGTGTGGCAATGCGATCTCTGTAACACCGACACGAGGCCAGACGGACACAGTGATAAAACCCCTTCTTGTTAAGGTCAGTCCAGGCTCCAGGGGCAAGAAGAGGGTCCAACATTGAGAAAGTGGGTCCAAAAATGGGGGAATAGGGAAATGGGTGGACTTTAGCCTCCCCATACCTGTGCGGGAGGCCCAGTTGTAGATGGGCTGGCATCAGAACGCTCACCCTCTTTTTTCCTCCTACAGGCAGGAGGTGTCCTTGAAGAGAAGACCCACAATGCATTCCTCTGTTCTTCAGGTATGGATGGGCTCACTCTGGTTGCCTTGAGTGCTAATAGAGGGCAATTTACTTCAGAGTCCTCAAAACTGATGGGAGTTTTTCAGAGAGAAAATGCCAACAGAACTCTCTTTCTGGTACTAGCAGCTTGTGAGACACACTTCCTCTCACTAGTATACTGTGGGCAGTGAGGAGATGCTCCGCTAGGTGAGAAATACAAATAGATGGGAAATGAGAATCCTACTGCCGTGACTCTTAGATTCATGCTGATCTCACACAGTGACAGGTGACTCCACCCCACCCCCCCTGCTTTTTAGTCTAGACCCAATTTCTAAAAAGAGGCGTAGAAAATGGATGAAGTGGCATTTTTAGGTAGAAGCTGACAGCAAAGTGATTCTTAATGATTTTGACGTGTTGAAACCGAATCTGCCTGCTGCTGCCAAGCTGGAATTTTTGTTTTGGATCATTCTCTACAGGGTATCATAAAAGTTCATAATGGGGAAAAAAACAAAAACCTTGAAAAATCCAGTTGCAAGCTGGAAACACATGTCTATTTGGGTTCTTAATATTCTAAACCCAAACTGGTTAAATTGACGACCTGAAATGTATTTATTTATTTATTTTATTTTCATCATTTATGTACTGCCCCCTCCTGCCCAGTGGCAGCTTGGGGTGGTGAACAGCATATAAAAACATTATTCCAAACATGTATAAAATAAAATATATTCTATAAAGTATCAATAAAACAGCAGAGGCCCAGCAAAATAAATACCCCATTATCCCTCAAAAATAAGCCCTCCACCCACTACCCATCTCCCTCACAAAACGCCTGGTGAAACAATGAGGTTTTATATTGTTTGCTGAAGAAGGGGGGTTCCGGAGAGAGACTGAACACCACTGGGAGGAAATTCCATAGCTGTGGTGCGGCCACCGAGAGCACTTGCTCAAACATCGCCACCGGTAAACCTCGGGAACCTCCAAGAGGGTGCAGGGGCTGATCCAGGACACGAGGGATGAGGCGGTTCTGCATGTATGTGGGAACCATCCCGTATAGGGCTTTAAAGCCAGTGCTGAGAACAGGTGGCCCATCACTTTAAGGAGCCGAGCCGCTGCATTCTGCACCAGCTGCAGCCTCCAGGTCGCCATCAAGGGTAGCCCCACATAGAGTGCACTGCAGTAGCCCAGTCTCTAAGCGATGAATGCATGGATAATGGTGGCAAGATCGGAGGCCAAAACATACAGCCGAAGATGGAGGACCAGATGTAATTTACCAAGCGCACTCCTTGCCACAGCTGCCACCTGGGCATCCAGGCAGCGCTGCGTTTCGAGGAGGACTCCCAGACTCTGAACCTGAGGGACACACCCCATCAATGAGGGGAGCCTCCACTCCCTCGCCCACTAACATCACCTCCGTCTTGTCAGGATTCAGCCGCTTTGAGGTGGTATTAAGTACAGGGCGTTCCTAAAACTGAGTTTGACTGTAGAAGTTGGCAATAGTGTTATTTCTAAACCATTTTGATGTTCTGAAGTATACATTGGATTGTTTAAAAAGCTGAAATTGATAATTTTGAGGTTGCACATGGTGTCCTGAAAAGTATGATTTGGCCAAAAATTGGATAAATATCAGTTCTATGAGCACATACTACTTGGTAACAGGCTGCATTTTCCTTAATGTTCCTGACTTGCTGGATCCAAGATATATTGTAGCCAGGGCAAACTTTGACTATTGAAGGTTCTACAGGATGACTAAAAAAGTCCAGTCTGGTATATATTAGAAAAAGAACGAATAACCGAGCAAAGTGAGAGTAGAATCATTCCATTTAAAGTAAGGTGAAATGTAACATGCAATAATGAAGTACAACCCAAAATTGGATGAATAGTAATGTTTTAATAAACAATAGTGAAGCATAGCACAAAAGGGTACCAAAATTATGGCTGCATATTTGTATTCCCGGCATGTCAGCATTGCGACCAGCTTCATATGCAGCAATTACTCTGCCATAGTACTGTCCTGTCAGCCTGAAGAATTACCTTTTTACCCGTTGCTCCACTCACCTCATACAGTGAAGCAAATGTAGGTGCATTGTTTTTTTTGTTAGTGCTGTTGTTTTTGTAATTCCCATGATTCCTCCTGCCTTTTTTCCATGACCAGTAATCCATTCTTGAGCATGATCTGGATCCACATTGTTGAATTTGCACTGCAGCCTGATTGATTTACGATGAAGTTACCATTCTTGAATACTTAATGATCATTGGCAACGCTGCTCACCAAATCCATATCATTTACCCCTAGCAGCCGGCTTGAAAACAAAAACAAAAACAAAAACAAAAAATGACTATCATATTTGATTTTTTTATGTCGCAATACACTAGTTTTCATCAATTTCAATTTTTAATTCCGGTAATACAAGGCACACTAACATGTTCCAACAAAACAAATGTTTACTGGGACTAGAGCCTGAAATACTAAATTTTCAGCTTGGCAACAGGCAGATTCAGTCTCAGCATGTCAAAAACATTAAGGAACATTTCATCATTATTTATTATTAGCAAATTTGCTATCATACAGAATAAAAACATAATAAAAACATAAATAAATAAATATACAAAAATTAAGAAAATTTAAACAAGGCATAAAAATGTGGAGGGTTTAAATATTGCCCGAACCGCTAAATGCCAAAATAATAACCAAACAGTTCCAAATACAAAAGGGAATTATAATCATATAACATACTGAAGAGCCCAAAAAGGAGGGGTTAAGGAACACTTTGTTGCTTTCCTCGACCCAAATATGCTACTTAAAGTCACTTTTCTCTGTTTTGGCTCCAGACTATTTGCACTAGAGGTGAGAATCCCACTTCTCCAGTCTCTTGGGTTTTAAAATTAATTCCAAGTCTTTTTCTTCCTTAGGGGATCCAGTTTTTCATGAGGTTACTCTGAAGCTTCCAGAAGGAGTTTTGGAAGGATCTGGCCGAGCCACTGCCTCTGTCATTGGTGAGAAATAGGTCTTGTATTTTATGGTTCCCAAAGGAAGCACTGGGAGCTAATGTCACACACCCCATCCTGCCTGTCTGTTAGGTGCAAAGAAGCTAAAGTTGCATGCAATTTATAGTCCAGGTCTAATTCCTGATCAGCTGTTAAGTGGAGAATCAGGATCTCCATATGTTCAATTTACTGGTGTTACTACATTTTCAATCTCTCCCCATTCTTTGATATTCTTCCTGGAAATAGTTTTAGGATTTGTTTCATGAGTTTAGCAGAGGTAGGATCCAAATTAGCTAACAGACACAACCCTTCCAGTCTCTCACTGCTTTGTTGTCCTTTTCTAGCGGATGTTATGGGCATGGCGCTACAGAACATAGATAACTTGCTTCAGATGCCTTATGGCTGTGGTGAACAGAATATGGTCAAGTTTGTTCCAAATATTCTCCTGCTTCAGTACTTGGAGAAGACAAAACAGGTGACAGAAGAGATCCGATCCAAGGCAACAGAGAACATGAAGAGAGGTGAGTGAGCAGATAGGTGTATTATTGATACTCTGCTCCTGGATATTGCTACTCAACTCAAGAGGACTTAGCTGCCCTACGCTCCTTGAGATGTGCTCCCCTCTATAAGTTTATCAAAACCGATTAGTGGTCAAGCTCAGTATCTATCTGAACTGAGGTTTCCTCAGTATAGAGAGATTCTTACTAAATTAAGGTTTAATCTTGTGGATATTTCAGTAGTGAAAGGAAGGTGGTCTAAACTATCGTATGACTTGTGACTTTGTACTTGTCAACAGGAGGTGGAGGATTTGCTGCATTTTCTTTGGCTATGCCCTCTATTTGTGGAGATACGAGAATGTTTTTTGCTCCCCTTAACCTGTAGACTACAGAATTTTAGTTTTGTTGAAAAAACTGTTTGGTTTCTCCAAAATAATTCTCCGCAGGTTTAGTTCGCAGTGGCTCGATATGTTATTGCAGCAAAGAAAATATGCTTATTATTATGATGATGATGATTTTATTATAAACATTTGTATAGCACCAGCCATGTACCTGGTGCTTTACAGAACAAAGATAAAGACGCGGTCCCTGCCTACGACTTACAATCTAAAAAGACAAGGAGGGGGCGACAAGGAGAGGGGACAAAAGGAAAACAAGGGAGAAGCAAACAAACACGCAAGTGACTGAGAAGTCTCAGGTGCGCGTGCTTGGCTTGGTTACAGTTAGACAGGAGTCTGCAGAGGAGGGCAGACCATAAGTATTAGGGGAAAAACAACTAGCAGGCATTGGGAAAGGCAGCACGGAAGAAGTGGGTCTTGAGGGATTTGAAGGTGCAGAGGGAGGGGGCGAGGCGGATGTGGGTAGGGAGGGAGTTCAAGGCATGGGGGGCAGTGAGGGAGAAGGGACAAAGGCAGTTAGGGGAGCATAGGAGATGGGGGAGAGTGATGGAGGGGACAGAGGAGGAGCGGACGGCGCGTGCAGGAGTGCGTAAGGAGATTAGGGCTGAAAGATAGGGGGGAGCTTGGCTGTGAAGTTTTTTATAGGTGAATACCAGGAGTTTAAACTGGATGCGTTCGGGAAGGGGGAGCCAGTGGAGAGAGGAGAGGAGAGGCTGCACGTGGTCAAAGCGATGGGCTGAGTGGATGACCTTGGCGCGGAGTTTTGGATGGCGATAAGGGGGACAGGTGAGAGTGAGGGAGGCCAGCGAGGAGAAGGTTGCAGTAGTCGAGGCAAGAAATGACCATGGCATGAACAAGGGTTTTGGCAGAGGAGATGGAGAGAAATGGGCGGATCCGAGCGATGTTATGGAGGGTGAAGCGGCAGCGACACTTAATGGAAAGATGAGTGTCAAAGATGAAGCCCAAGCTACGGGCTTGGGGAACAGGATGGCTGGTGGCTCCATCGATGCGGATGGACAGGGAAGCAGGAGAGGAAGAGGAGGGAGGAAAAATAAGGAGTTCAGTCTTGGCCATGTTGAGCTTCAGCTGGCATTGGGACATCCAGGCAGAGATGTCAGCTAGACAGTTGACGAGGTGTGAGTGGACAGAAGGGGAAAGAGGGGGTGTAGAGAGGTAGAGCTGAGTGGCATCAGCGTAGAGATGATATTGGAAGCCATGGGAGGCAATGAGTTTGCCAAGGGAAAGGGTGTAGATAGAGAAGAGGAGAGGGCCAAGGACAGAGCCTTGGGGAACCCCAACTGAAAGGGGGAGGGAGGAGGAGCTGGAATTGGGAAGAGACACATTAAAGGAGCGGTCAGAGAGGTAGNGAGATACATTAAAGGAGCAGTCAGAGAGGTAGGAGGAGAACCAGTCAAGGACAGAGCTGCAGAAGTCCAAGGAGCGAAGCGAGTCCAGTAGGAGTGAGTGGTCGACCGTGTCGAAGGCAGCAGAGAGGTCAAGGAGGACAAGAATGGAGTAGAGGCGCTTAGATTTAGCGACAAGTAGATCGTTGGTGATCTTGGCAAGGGCAGTTTCCGTGGAGTGAAGGGGGCAGAAGCCAGATTGGAGAGAGTCCAGGGAGGAATTGGCAGAGAGGGAGGTCCAGGCAGCGGGAGTAGACAACACGTTTCAGAAGCTTAGAGGCAAAGGGAAGGAGGGAGACTGGATGGTAACTAGAGGGGTCGGACGGGTCCAGGGTGGGCTTTTTGAGGATGGGAGAAACAGTGGCATGTTTGAAGGCGGAGGGGAAGGAGCTAGTGGAGAGGGAGAGATTAATGACATGTAGAAGGGGGGGCAACAGTAAGAGCAATAGAGGTCAGGAGGTGGGAGGGGATTGGGTCAAGAAGGCAGGTGGAGGGATTTGAGGAAGAGAGCAGAGTGGAGACTTCCTCATGGGAGGCCGGGGGGAAGGAGGCGAGGAGAGAGGGGGTGGTGAGGGAGTGGGAAGGGGAGATGGGTGGGAGGCAATGCCCTGGCGGATCTTGTCGATCTTCGAGGTGAAGAATAACACGAGATCCTGAGCAGAAAGGGAAGAGGGTGGAGGGGGTAGGGGGGCTTGAGTAGGGAGGTAGGGCTCGAAGGTAGAGAAGAGGCGGCGAGGGTCACGAGAGGAGGATTTGATCCTGGGGGCATAGTAGTGTTGCCTAGCCATGAAGATAGCAGAAGAGAGGGAGGAGAGGGAGAATTTATAGCGGAGGAAGTCGGGGTGGGAGCGGGATTTGCGCCAGAGGTGTTCAGCAGCCCGGGTGCAGGAGCGGAGGTAGCGGATGTTAGGGGTGCGCCAAGGATGGGTTTTTTGGGGTTGGACGGGGTGGGAGGAGACGGGGGCAAGAGAGTCAAGGGTTGAAGCAAAGGAGGTATTAAGAGAAGAGATGGCAGGGTTTGGGGAAGAGGAGAAGACTGATGGAAGGAGGGGGGAGAGGGAGGAGGCAAAGTCAAGAGGAGTGGGTGCGGAGCGAGGGAGGATGAGGGGGGTTGGTGGGAGAGGTTGAAGGAGGCGAGGAAGTGGTCAGATTTATGACAAGGATCGAAGGAGAGATCAGCAACAGAGCAGTTTCTGGAGAAGATGAGATCGAGGGAGTGGCCATCAGTGTGGGTGGGGGAATCGGTCAAGAGGCGGAGATCAAAGGAGGAGGTTAGGGAGAGAAAGCGGGAGATAGGGGACTTGGAAGGTGTGGCAATGTGAATGTTAAAGTCGCCAAGAATAAGAGTGGGGGTATCATCAGAGAGGAGGAAGGTTAGCCAGAATTCATAGTCTGGGAGAAAAGAAGACAGAGGGCCAGGGAGGCGGTAGATGACAGCAACACGAAGGTGAAGGGGGGAGTATAAATGCACAGAATGAGCCTCAAAGGAAGGGAAGGAGAGGGAGGGAGGAGGGGAAAGGGGTTGGAATCAACAGGGGTTGACAAGGAGAAGGCCCATGCCACCACCCCGGCCCTCAGGACGAGGCCGATGAGAGAATGATAGGCCTCCAGAGCAGAGGGTGGCGGGGTGACAGAGTCGGAGTGAGAGATCCAGGTTTCAGTGAGAGCAAGGAGTTGAAAGGGGTGAGAAAGGAAGAGGTCATGAATGAAGGGGGCCTTAGTCATGGAAGAGCGGCAGTTCCAGAGGAAGCAGGAGAAGGGCAGTTGATCTGGGGGAAGGCAAGGGATGTGGATGAGATTGGGGGATGTGGAGCGGATGGACGTGCAGGGTTTGGATGAGAGG
>QEPC01001969.1:468159-512108 GCA_003113815.1 Sphenodon punctatus | reverse complement strand
CCAGAGCAGAGGGTGGCAGGGGTGACAGAGTCGGAGTGAGAGATCCAGGTTTCAGTGAGAGCAAGGAGTTGAAAGGGGTGAGAAAGGAAGAGGTCATGAATGAAGGGGGCCTTAGTCATGGAAGAGCGGCAGTTCCAGAGGAAGCAGGAGAAGGGCAGTTGATCTGGGGGAAGGCAAGGGATGTGGATGAGATTGGGGGATGTGGAGCGGATGGACGTGCAGGGTTTGGATGAGAGGGGTGGGGGGGAGGAGGGGGCTTGCAAGGAATGGGTAATGGGGGTGAGGGGGGGTCTAGGCAAGGGGGAGAACAGGGGGTGGGCAGGTCGGAGAAAGGCTTTTGGAGGAGGAAGAGGGAGAGGCAGGGGAGACAGCAGCAGTGAGAGGAGAGGAGAGATGGAGGGTGAGGGAGATATGGGGAGGCATCCTAACGATCTGTGTTCAGACAGCAATAATTTCTGTATATTTCTGTATGGTGGTACCAGGTGGATATTTTTTAATTTAAGTTAACTGTTAACTTCCTACATTCTTGCTATACCTGTTTGGTTTGTTACGTTCTGTATCAGAATTTGTTTTTATTTTGATGAGAACGGGAGGCAGTTTACGTCTTTAAAAATCTTTATAATCGCATGGATGGTTATGACTTTTTATTGTATTTCTTTTTGTTGGGCTTATGACTGTAAATAAGTAAGAGTGAGCAGTGCCTTTCTTCTCATCCTGCACGAGGAGAGTACTGCAGAGTCAGCACTGCGGGGCATTGCAAGAGTTATATGGAGAGCCCAGGGCTGGAATACCAACTTTAAGATCACATTTTTAACATATTTTAAAAACTAGGAAATGAATGTACAAAAAAATCTGTTGTGGAACAATTAAATTTGCTGTCCACATAGAACTGTAAGGACCAGGCCATGAAGTTGGTGGCATAGCTGAACTGGAAAAGGTACAAAGAAGGGCAACAAGAATGATAAAAGGGTATGGAACGGCTTCCGTACAAAGAGAGGCTTGACAAGCTGGGTCTCTTCAACTTAGAGAAGAGAAGACAGAGAGGGGACATGATAGAGGTTTATAAAATATTGAGTGGTGTGGAACAAGTAGATAGGGAATGGTTATTCACGCTCTCAAATAGTACTAGAACTAGGGGACATTCCATGAAACGCTGCCGGCGGATTTAAAACAAATAAAAGGAAGTACTTTTTCACTCAACGCATAATTAACTTATGGAATTTGTTGCGAGAGGATGTTGTCAAGGCCAGTAGTATAGCTGGGTTTAAAAAAGGACTGGATACATTCTTGGAGAGTAGGTCCATTAATGGCAATTAACCAAGTAGCTTACGGGATAAACTTCTTACTGTCGGGAGCTGGGAGTGAACAACTGGGAATGGATTGCCCATTGTGACTGTTGGTTCTTCTCAAGATTGGCCACTGTTGGAGGACAGGATGCTGGGCTTGATGGACCATTGGTCTGACTCAGTATGGCACTTCTTATGTTCTTAGGATATTGACAGTCATAACTGACTCAAAAGCCACAAAATGTAATTACATAATGTAGGGGTGGGGAACCTTTTCCCTCTTGGGGACCACTTTGAAAATCAGAACAAGCTCTGAGGGCTAGAGGTGTGCACCAGGGGCCCATGTAGTTTTTGTTTTCATTTTTTTTGTTTTTGTTATTTAAATCTGTCGTTTTTGTTTTCATAAATATCAAATTGTCGTTTTCGTTTTTGCTTTTGTTTTCGTTTTCCATTGACTTCCATTGGTTTCAATGGAAAACACATTTATGGCTGTAACCTTTTTGTTTTTCTCTATATTTGGCTGCAACATGGAGGGCTTATACCTTGGATGGAAGGCATTATGTGTACCAAATTACAAAGTGGATTGGATAAAGGAATCCAATTTTAGAAGCAGTTGAATTAATTTATTTTGCAGAAATCATCATATACATTCTTAGGTGTACCTTCTTTGCCTCACATTGAATGTAGATGAAACTTGGCACGTTTATACCCCTTCCCATATTTACTATCTATGCAAATGTTTAGAAGGATTGGATAAAGGGTCCTGGTGTTATAAGCAATTAACTTTTAAATGTATATTGGACTGTAACATCTTTGTAGTCCAACCAGTGTACATGAAATTTGGCAAGGCTGTATATCACACCTTCAAAATCGTCTCTGCCAAATATCAGAAAGATGTGATAAAGGGTCCCACTTTTATAAGCCTGCACAGCATATGCCGAGAAGGAGCCTATGCCAGGGATTCTCTTACGTGACACTGTGATATAAGATCGGTTTGTGATGCCAATTGGTCAGCAGAAATGTAACCAAATAGCCTCATTCTGTGTTGTGACCATCCCAACATCTCTCCCCCACTTGTTACTGGGAAGTCAGAAACATCTGTTTAGGAAAGAGCTAACAGAGATTCTCTGATGTCCTCTGTCACAGTGCTGCAGGATGTGATTGTGATGATGATTGGCCAGCCTGGATGTGTAAGCTATGTCTCCTGATTTCTGGGATGCTATCCCACAAAGTCCCAATTATGTCCCTTCTATGCCTGCCTGAGGGCCACCCCCGATGCCTGCCTCAAAGCCACTACTGATTGGTCCTGTAATGCTAGAAACATGCAGTAATTGGCCAGTGAATGTATCTGTCAGTTCTTTGGGTTGCTCCACATCCTCCCTCCTACAGCCTCTCTTCCCCCTGCCATGCCAGGTGCCTGCCTCTGGCTGGCACTGCATGTGCTGCTATTTATCTGAATAATGGTCTTCAAGGGGACAACTTCAATTGCTTAAAGAACTGGGTCCATTTAGCAAATTATCCTGTCATTTGGCAGAGATGACAGGGAAGGTACGTGATACATTCCTGCCGAATATCTTGTAAACAGGATGGAATATACAAATGTTACAGCTGGCAATGTACTTTCAAGTTAATGTCTTATACCATCAAGACCCTTCATCAAATCTTTCTGACAATTAGAAGGTGTACTAAATGTGTGGAGCGACTTGATATTTATAGGTTATATGCAAATTGGATGGAAGAGAAAGAGATTGTAGCCATGAATGTGTATGGAGCTTTTCTTAAAATCACAACATTCAATTGCTTCTTAAACCTGTTTCCTTTATCGAATCATTTCAGAAATTGGTTCACCTAATGCCCTCCATGGGGGGTACAAGCACCCCAAGTGTCATCACAATTGAATTAGAAACAAAAATGTTATAGCCAAAAATACATTTTTTCGTTTTTTTCCTTTATTTCAAAAACAAAATGTTGTTTTCGTTTCTATTTTCATTATTATTATTTGTCGTTTTCGTTATTGCAATAACAATAATGAAAATGACAATTTCCATTATCGTTATTGTAATAACAAAAAGGAAATGCACACCCCTACTGAGGGCCGGATAGACGTTGGGAGCGGTGGTGCTTAAGAGGTCCATTCAAAAAAAGGACGACCCAGATCATGGATTTGTCCCCTACCCTTGTGTGCATGCCCTCATCTCTGCTCCTTTACCAGAGCTCAGTTTTTCAGTGGTTGGAGATAGGAATTGGATCCAAGAGCCAGATCCAGCAACTGGAAAGGGGCCATTTGAAAACTTGCCATGGGCCACATTTGACTCCCAGGCCTGAGGTTCCCCACTCCTGACATGCACTTATGACTTGCATATCACATCACATACTCTGCTCTCCTTCATTCACAGGGATTTATTGCAACTACTAGAGATCATAGGATCTTATGATGATAGATCATAGATCTGTCATCTATGATGGATCATAGGGAGCATAGTTCATAAGGACTTATTGCAACTACTAGAGATCATAGGCTGCACGTTGAACCTTAGCTGTGCTCCAGTGCTACCAGCCTTACTATCTTCTCTCTGCCCCTCGTCATCAAAGAAAATATCCCCAGCAGCTAATTGTGTTAGGCACCAGGAGCAATAATTTTGCAAATGGGTGTGTGGTGATGAGAGAATTAAGGGAGTTGGGTTGAGGTTGTGTTGCATGATCTGAAGTAGCAATTTAATATAGTAATGTTGAGACAGAGACTGTGGATGACTGAGAAGAGGGTGTGTTCTGTTCAGTGGCTAAATTTGTTGGTTCCTGGGTTTTTGTGGGTTTGGATAAGGTATGACATATGGGCAGCACTTTTAACTGCATTGCAACTTTTGTGCATATAAATTTATATCCTGATGATACATCAAGAAGAACACATTCTGAGTACTGCGCTAGAGAATTGCATGTGTGTTTCCCTCCACTTTGTTCATGCTGTGAAACTCAGCCTAAACTGGATCCTGCTCTTTTTAGTTCTACCAATAGTGTGCTGACTAGGAATTCTTTATAGGAAAAGACCCATAGAGTGTATTAGAGATAAAACCAACAGGGTCAACAGTAATTACTGTAAGACCAGAACATAGAGACTTGGCAGCGCGATGATGCAAAGCAGCGGTACAGTATCTCCAGATTGATGTGGAGTAGTCAGAGTATAGAAGTGTATAGACTCTAACAGGGAATGGGATCCTCTCTCTCTAGGTTTTGGAGCCCTCCTGTGGAATCCTAGGGAGACAGTCAGGGCTGACACACAGTGGTGGTGTTCTCCTTCTCCGCAGGTTACCAACGTCAGCTGCTTTACAAACACGACGATGGCTCCTACAGCGCCTTTGGGAAGAGTGACACTGAAGGAAACACCTGGTGAGTGAGCTGAACCAGTGCCAGCCTCCGAACATGCGGCTGTTGGAGGATGAGTGGTACAAGCCTTAGAATCATACAATCATAAGGTTGGAAGAGACCTCAAGGGTCCACCCCGGCACCGAGGCAGGATTCATTAGACCTAAGCTCTGCCCGAAGGGTGTTAATCCAGTCTCTTCTTTTAAAAAAAAATCTACAGCTACTTCTATTCGCATTGTTGAGAGAAGCAGGCAGCCACCCGGCTATAGAACACTAGCTCTTCAGGAGGCCCTATCTCCCGCAGGTCAGGTCATGCCTGCGCAGTTGAGAAGAGGTTATAAAAGAGGAGGGCTGCTCAGCCCCACCTCATTTCCTTCCTATCCCACTGGGGATTAGTTATTGGAAACAAGCCCTTCCTTGCATCTCTCCAAGAAAGAAATCTGCATCTCCCCTCAGGCCCTCGCATAATCAAGGGCCACTGGCTAATATGCTCCCATTGACATGAGGAAACGTTTGACTTTTGTCCCTCTTCAGCCATGGAAGATACAATGTTCTCATCTAGGGAAGCTTGATTCCACCCAGAACTAATACATTCTAGGCCTGACTCTCCCTTAGTTTCTGATGGACATCTCTGACAAAAAAACATTAACAGCCTGTTTCAGCCTTCATAGCCCAGTGGCAAGAATAGATTACATTTTTCATTGATCTCCAACACCACGGGGACATAGATCCAAGCTTTTCTCCAGGATGGCATGAACATCACCCAGTGAGCCATAGTGACCCCCACATTTCCCTCTAGGTTGGTCTGAAAATCTGTATGCATGGGAGAGCTCGGACTAGTGGCCATTCCTTGATGGAAGACTTTATCTGCATCCTTACACACTGAGGCACTGGGATCATTTCCCACTTTCTTCCTATCACTCACAACACTTCAAGATCTCACTTGCCTTGCCCACTTTGTGTTCCACATCAACCTCTTTAACAAAGAATCTTGGCTCCATCAACCTTATCGAACTGTTCCATCGCTGCAACTAGCACTGGTGCAGTTGCCCACACAACCATGGCATCCACCTATGCAGCAGCAATGACCATGACACTGGCCTCACTGGCACCCACCCTCCCAATGCCACCTCTTGGTGTTTTTAGACGAGCCCTCATTTCTCCAGGACTTCTGAGTCTGGGAGAAACAAACTTGCGTGGCGTGGGGGTGGGGGGTTTAGGCATTTGCTCCCAGTACTTGAAGTTGGCTGGGCACCATTGGAAACAACGCGCGCCAGGGAACTCATGCATGCTTGGAGACTGAGACTTGTAAAACCCCGATATCAAGGTTTTACAAGTCCAAGATCACATTCACACATACATTAAATCAGCGCTTTTTTCTTTCCCCCACATATTAGAACGATGTGGGAAAGACTCCATGCACTTATTTAGCAGTTCCCCCATTTATTTTTCCAGCACATTGAGGGGCAGCCAAAAGCTACCTTTACAAGCGCGCATTTAAAATGACCCGCATAAATCCTCTTGCCGGAATGTCGGTGTCATGTCAGTTACACAGCGCCTCACTTCCCCAACTCTTGGGCTCTGCTTTCCCCTCTCCTGGAGCTGGGGAAGTGAGGCGCTGTGTAACTGACATGATACTGACTAGGCTATTCAGTATCATGTCAGTTACACAGCACCTCGCTTCATGGCTCTGCTCCGCTCCTCTCCCCTCTCGGGAGCCAAGAGCCGGGGAAGCGGGGTGCTGTGTAGTGACATGATTAAAATGCTGCTTCCTTAATGCAGTCAATTTCAAAATGTGCTTAAATAAACCTATATGTGAATAGTGCGTGGGTTTATTTAAGCGCATTTGGAAATTGACTGCATTTAGGAAAAGCAGCGTTTTAATGTATGTGTGAATGCGTGCCAAGTCTCCAAGCTTGCATGAGTTCCCCAGCACCCGCTGTTTCCAATGGTGCCTGGCTGGCTTCCGGTAGCGGGGGTGAATGTATAACGAACACACACACACACACACACACACCCCGATACCATGCAAGTTTGTTTCTCTTGGATTCTAAAGTCTGGGAGGAATGATGCTTGTCTAAAAAAACACCAATTGGTCCCAAATGGTCCATCCTAAGTGTGTTTTTAGACGGGTCACTGTGCATGCAGATTTAAATAATCTGCTTTTAGAAAGGTCACGCGGGTGGCATTTAGACGTGCCCCCACCATTGCAAACTGCAGCTCGCACATTGTTTTGAAACCACACCAGTGTGGTTTCAAAACAGTGTGTGAGCTGTGGTTTTCAATGGTGGCAGTGCATCTAAATGCCACCCACACAACTTTTCTAAAAGCGGATTATTTACATCCACGTGCACAGCGGCACATCTAAAAGTGCCCTAAGGCTGACCCTCTTTACAGAATAAAAGCATGTCTGTCTTCTGTTTTCTCTTCTCAGGCTGACTGCTTTTGTGGCTCGGACCTTCGGCCAGGCCAAGTCGTACATATATATTGATGAGAAGCACGTGCAGGATGCTGTGCGTTGGCTGGGACATAACCAGTTAGTCAGTGGCTGCTTCAGTAGTGTGGGGAGACTCTTCAACAACGCTCTTAAGGTATGGGCATACAGAAAGCCGATGGCAGTTCTGAGAACCGAACCTAGGTTTTGAAAGTTCTTGGCCAATGCACAAATGATCAGGTCATTCTTCCCATTAGAACTAACAGACAGACAGACAGCTATTTTTCAAATGGACATTTGATAGGAGAGAGTGACTGAAATAAGGCAACAAAGTTACTCTGATAAACCAGGCTCTACAAGCTGTTACAGCTAAAGCCTGCTTCCTCTCTGCTACTCTCTCTGGCAAGAAAGCCAGGCCAGCTCTGTCAAGTCTTACAGCTGGTTTTTGGCTTCTTTACGCGTGACACTTTGGGTAGTGAAGAAGACAGCTACAGGCCAAGAGAAGATGGAGCGGAGCGCTGCCTGAATCTTGGAAGCAAAACCATTCTGTGTTTCTCTCTTCCTAGAGATCAGGAAAGACCAGTTAAGGGAGCTCTGTGTTCCATCATGTTAAGCTTTGCTGCCCAGGAATTTCCCATTCTGGTTTATAGAGCATGAATGTGAATATGTCTTGCTGCTCCTCCTGCGTTTCCTTTAAGTCTGAAAAGCTTTTGCTTCCTCTTGCTGATGAGCATCTAGTAAATTGTACAAGTATTTCCACCCTGAGAGGACCATGAACTCCCACTCTTTTGTGTCCTGCTCTTTCATCTCTTTCCTGTATCTGTTTGATCCTCAGGGTGGTGTGGATGACACGCTCTCCCTAACAGCTTACATCACTGCCTCGCTGCTGGAGCTTCACTTGGAGAAGAATGTAAGTAGCATCTGACCCTTTCATAGGGATTTGGGAACCCTCCATCCACAGTCCCAAGGGGCAGGGGGTATTCCATCCTGGCACTTAATTTCCAGATGTTGCTCATGAGCCAAGCAGGGCTGAAAAACGGATACCTGCACAGGTAGACTTGTTAAAATTGCAGTACTTGAATTATTTCGGCAGACCAAGTACTAAACGGTACCTGCTCAGTGCCCAATAAGTTACCTGAATTACCAAATTACTGATTTTCTGTTACCGCATTAACATTTATTCTGTTTTGTGCCATTTTACCGATTACCAATTTACCATCTTTCTGTCCATTTCTATGCATCTCTTGGTTGTTCCATGTCAGAAAGACACTAAAACGGTAACCTGGTAAGTTGGAATTTGTTGATAAAACGGTAAAACGATAAATTGTAAAACAGAAAGTTGGTAAGTCAGTAACTCCTAGCCAGTATTTCAGGTACTCCGGTACCTGTCTTGGTATTCAGATAACAACCAGGCACCTGATAGGCTACCAGAAATTTTGGATATTGCTTGTGGGTACAAAATTTGCTACCCATTCCATCTCTAGAGCCGAGCTTCCCTTGGGAAAGAATTAACATGTTATACTCAACCAACCAAACAAGCCAAAGCTGAGCCAAACTTCCCTTCGGAAATATGGAAATTAATATGGGGACCATTGTATCTCATGTTAACAAGAGCTTGGAATTAGTAGACACTGGGTGCTTTTAGATGGACGGCACCCACGACTCTACTCCGCCTCACACCCAGGCAGGCCAGTTCGTCTAAAGGCAGGTGGCCCTGAGGTGAGGCACCTGTTCTGCTCCAGCCCAGCTTGCAGCACTCTGGAACATCCCAGAGCACCGCCAGTGGAGCAGGCCGCCTAAACCTGAGGCACCAGCTGGAGGCAGAGCTGCAGTCCATCTCCTTGGCGGATGGCCACTGTAGCTCTGCTCTGGGCTAGGGGTTGCCCCGAGCAATGCCATAGAGCTGCAGGCGGCAGCCTAGAGCATTGGGCGATCTGCCTGCAGCTCTGTGGTGTGGGAGGAGGGGGTACCACACAGGTGGACTGTGGGTTTCAACAGCTGACGGATCCATGTAAAGCCATTGCAGGCAGGGCTGTATGCAGGGGATGCAGAGCTAGCCACCCCCAGAGCGGGTCTGGGGGTGGCCAGCCCTGGATCTGTCTAAAGACACCCAGTGAGACAGATGTTAAAGCACTGGCCTTCACTTTTTGTTACTGAAAATTGTGAGAGTAGAGAATACCAGACAGTTTTCTACAAAGACCCATTTCTAAGTGTTGTGTAAGCAGTCCAGACATCATACGGTTGAGGTTTGCATTCAGGTGCTTTGGTATACAAATGACCTGAGCTTTGCCAACAGAATTCAAGGTGCAGAAACCACCCAGGCCAGGCTGAAAATGTTTCCCTATGAACCTGTTGGGGGCAAAACTTACAAACCTTAGGAACAATCTTGATGCAAGGTTCTCAAATAAAAGTGACCTGGTTATCAAAATCACAGCATTACCTATGGTATCATCATTGACTTCAAAGAGATTTGATTGCGCTCTGTCATGAAGTAAGAACAATCTTCTCATCCCATTCCAAGGGCACCATGGTAGCCGATGCTTTACACTGCCTTAAGGAGGGCTCAAGCAGTGTGAACAGCACCTACACCCAGGCCTTGATGGCTTATGTCTTCACACTGGCCGGAGACACAGAGACGAGGCAGCAGCTCCTGGCAAAGTTGGATGAAAAGGCTGAGAAATCTGGTACAGTGGGTTCTTTCACCAGATCCTGGGGAATTACTCTGTCTGCTTTTAAAGCTAATTTTAGCTGATTCTGATGTAAAGGTAATGGGAGTAATGTGGGATGGAGCCACAGCTGTTGTGTACTCCCACAGGAAAAACAGGTAGAACTAACTGATCCATTGATTCACAAGGTAATTGTGTGTGTGTGTGTGTGTGTGTGTGTTGGGGAGGGGGGGGCATATGGGCTGCACTCTCTGCTCTAGGAGGTGAGAGGTATATAAGGACAAGAGGCAAAATGAATAGCCCCCGCTACCTGTGGCTACCAGGACCTGGAGACCATGTACTCTGTTCTGTTCTGAATTGTGCTCTCATTTACTGGCTCTTTCTCTCTTCAGATAGCACCCTGTCCTGGGAAGAGCCTGAGATAACGTCCTACGTCCTCCTGGCTCACCTCTCCAAACCAGAGGTGTCAGCAAATGAGATCGCTACTGCCTCCCAGATAGCACGCTGGCTCACTAGAAAACAGAACGCGTACGGGGGCTTTCGCTCCACACAGGTACAAGCCAGGAGAAGTCCCATTCCTCCTATTTTCATTAGATTGGGTGTAAAAATTCCAGAGCTAATGCCCTGGGGTTGTGGCTTATGCTAGGATTAGAGGTATATGAAGTAAAGTGTGTGTGTTGGGTGGGGGGGCGCAGTGTCTAACCACTATATAAATCAGTAATTGGGGTGTCAGTTTGTTTTAAAGAGTTCAACAAATTTTTATAGATATAGTGTACTTTTAAAATGATGGCACTCTTTAAAAATTCATAGCAAGGAGTGTCACCTATTTCAGAACTGGGTTCAGTTGGCAAATAACCTTATAGCTCTGGTAGTATATTAAGTTGGACACTCAAGTTTCTTAGCCCACCTATTTATTTCTACACTAAGAACACTGACTAACAACAAGTTTATCTTTAGAATTGCACAAATACACATGATATTATTCAGTACAACAAGAAATGTAGGCTTAACAAAATCAACAAGGAGGCAACAAATACAAAATATTAGAACAATACAGAAGCAAAGGATTGTTGCTGTGTCTATTTACTTCCTGCGTCTTTTCAAGGGTTAGTTCCAAAAGGGGATAATTTGTAGAAAAAAAGAAACTACTTAAACATACATTTTGGGTTCCCTCATCTGCCAGACTATTTGGATTTATAAAGGAGAACTTGACGGCGCACCCACCCACCCCCCGGCCAAAATTAGACGAATCAGGTTTGTCCAGACTATATGAACACCCTCAAACAAACGCCTAACTGTTAGCAAATCTTCCTTGATTTTTATTATTAAATTGACCCCCTTCCGGGCAGGTAGGTCGTTCTCCCCTAAGTGAATGACTACTATGTGTGGTGTGGCGATTGTTCCTGTCCCTATAACGTCAGGAGCAGCTGGTTCCAGTGCATCCCGCTCCTCCCTCTCCACATGATCCCGGCATGTTCAGTCAAACCCAATTGCAATCCCCATGCCGTCCTCGCAGCAGCTCTGCTAGCCCAATGAACTAGGCTGTGACCCACGATCCAGATCCCTCTTCTTGTCGCCCCGGAGGCCCTCCAACCTACCAGAAAACACAATAAGTTGTTAGTAATAATAGGGTCTGACGTATTTCTTATAGGCCCCTGACCGCCATCTCCCTACTACCTTAATTGCTTCTTCCGGCAATCCTGCCGCCACCGCTGTGGTGGTGGCCCCAATCCTAAATGAATGGGAACCAAAGCCCTTTGGCGGCAAGCTTATCTCAACCAGTACCTTTCGCAGAACAGCCATAAACTGGTAACATGTCATGTATACCCCTCCTTTGTGTATAGTACTCCGGGATGCTGTGGATGGATCTCCAAATAACGCCTCATCTGTTCAACTGGTCATATCATCACCGGGCCACTCCTAAATAACTCCACGTTTTGTCCCCTCTTTCTCTGGTCTGTCTTTGAACAACGGAGCCTTATCCGCAACATGGCTAATTACATCTCCTATTCCAGTATACAGGCTGATTACATCTCCTATTCCAGTATCTGGTCAAGAGTTCAGTAGAAAGGTCACTGTAGGACAGCTCTTTAGGAAGTCATCATACAGAGAGGCCAATTCTCCCTGTGGTTCCTCCTGGACGGCCAGCTAGCACAGTAGGGTATATCCCCGTCACTACCAGTAGGAGGCAGACATACAACTTTTGTATTCCTACTCCAGGGTTCCTCTTTTCCATCCCCAGTTGATTGTCTGCCTTCACGCAGGTAGGACGCAGGCTAGCTGCCTCCAGGAAGAACCTAGGAAAACTGACGGGCAGCATTAAAGAGTAGCCCCAGGTGCCAGGGGAGGAGCAATTCCTCCCACTGTTCACCGACCCCCTCCGAGTTAAGGGTGGGGCAGGGGCAAGGCCAGGCCTCAGCTTGCTGGGCAGGGAGAGTCCGAGGAGCGAGCGCAGCACCCGAGAGGGGCTAGTTGCAAGGTCCTTGAGACCGTTTACATCCCGCTGAGGGGAAGGGCAAGAGAGTCCGTTGAGTGCAGCAGTGCTAGCAAACAGCTGTAAGCTTGCTGCGGGGGGAAGAGATACAACCCCAGGACCCAACTACAGCCAGTCCCGAGGCTCTGCCCTGACAGGGCTGAGGAGAAGCAAGCAAAGTTACCATCCTGCTTCCTCCTTGTTTATGCCCTCCCCTCCATCCCCCCCTCCCCCCCTCCCCCGCCGCCGTAGGCAAGGGGGGGGGCGAAAGACGAGCAGGCCCAGGAAAACTCAGGGAGCGCGGATCCAGTGCTGGGTCTGGGCTCAGCCCGCAGTGGGGGGACGAAATTTACAAACCGCAAAGGTTTAGGCACGCCGGTAGAGGGCCTCCTCGTCGGCAGGTCTGGCCATCAACCCCATTTGTTCCCGGCGGAAAAAAACGCGGGAAAATGTAGAACTGTGCCGTTGGCGTCGCAAAGAAGGGGGGCCACGCAAAGCGTATGGGCAGGCAGAGCAGCCAATAGGCAAGCGAGCCTGCCGCACGGGGTTACCCCAGCGTAGCTATTGCGCGTGGGGATCCATTCTAGAGCCTCAGTCACGAGCACGGCTGAGGTAAAGAGAGTGGTAAAAGCCGAGCAGCATCAAAATGGCGGCAAAAAAGAAAAAGACACCCCGCCCGCCCGATCAAACTGCCACGGAGACACAAACGGAACCCGTAAGTCCCCCACCAGATCAGCCTCGGGACCCGCACATGGAGGTGCTTAAAGAAATTCTGGCGCAGCTAAAGCGCAAGAGGTCCCCTCCCAGGGATAAGGGGAAGAGATCTTTTAAAGGCAGATCAAAGGAGGCAGGGAAGGGGAAGGCCCACAAGCAGAAAAAGCGCAGAGTGGGTCTCCTAAAATCCCCTGTGTCCTCGGCGGAGGAGGAGGAGGAGGAAAGATCCTCATCAGAAGAAGGGGAGATGGAGGCATCCCTGGCCCCCAGAGATATAGAGGAGCCTGCAGAGGCAGCTGACCTAGAGGAGCTGGAACAGGAGGCCCAGGGCAGGGAGGACATTGTCAGAGGTGGGGAAAGATAGCTCATCCATTGAGGAGGGTGAAATAGAGCATCTGGAAATAGAATCTTCTGGGGACCCAGATAGACATTTTCCTATGAAATATAGAGACCAGATACTAGATCAGATGACTCGAACCCTGCACCTCAAACAAAAGAAAGATAAACAGGCTTCGTCAGAATCCTCGGAGAAGGAAGATGAGGAAGCCAGGCGATATATCCCTAGGGCATCAGCGAAAGATAAGGGAGTGGTGCTCGATAGGGCTTACAAGTGCATAATTAAAAGGAGTGGCAGCAGCTAAACAAGCTGTATAAAATGAACAAATCACTCATGTCTCTATACTCCCTACAGAAAAATAAGGAACATCTCCTAGCAATCCCAAAGGTAGATGCGGCAGCTGCCTCGCTGGTGTGAAACTCAATGTTCCCCACAGAAGGGGAATGCTACCCAAGGGACCCCACTGACAAGGGGATTGAGTCTAACCTTAGACGTAATTTTGAAGAGACAGCTACAATAATAAAAATGGCAGTGGTAACCTCATATTTTTTCAGAGCAGTTATGGCGTGGATTAGGAGAGCTAGAAACCCCAAGGTATCAGCTAAGATGACTAGGATTCTCTCTGCTAGAATCCAACTCGCACATTCATTCATCGCAGACTCATCCACAGACATGCTGAGGTGGTCCGCTAGAGCTGTAGCATCTAACGTAGCGGCCAGACGCAGGCTATGGCTAAGATCTTGGAAAGGCGACCAGACAGCCAAAAACACACTGGTGGGTGGTCCTTTTCAAGGGGAAAAGCTTTTTGGAATGTGTCTAGATAAGGTGCTCACTGAAGCAGTGGATAAGAACAAGAAGCAGACCTTGCAAAGCGTAGGACAGACAAAAAGGAATTTTCGTCCCTACAACCAGCGACAGTCTTCCGCAGCCAATAGAAAGTCCTTTTATGCCCCAAGGGGCAGCCAACAGAAGTACAGATCCCTGTGGACCAAACAAAAGGGACAGAGTAATAGACCTAAGCAATCCCAGGGAGGTAGCATAAACAAAACAGAGGCATGACTATTTAGGACACCAGTCAGAGCCACCACTGCTAGGGGGGAGACTTCAAAGATTCGTAAACATCTGGCAGGGATCCACATCAGACAAGTGGGTATTACAAACAATCCAAAGAGGTTATTCTATCGAATTCATTCGTTGCCCAAAGAACTTTTTCGTTGCATCACCAAGATCCAGCAACGCCAGAAAGCACCGGGCCACGCTAAACGAGATCTACAGGTTAAGGGACATCGGGGCAATAGAGCAAGTACCTCCACCAGAACAGAACCAGGGCTTATATTCAATCCTGTTTCTCGTCCCAAAGAAATCAGATGAGTGGAGGGCGGTGCTCGACTTGAAAAAATTAAACAAATGCGTAAGGGCGAGAAAATTCAAAATGGAGACACTCCAATCCATTTGAATTGCCCTATCCCCAAACGAATGGCTAACCTCACTGTACCTGAAGGAGGCATACCTCCACGTCCCGATTTTACCTGCTCACAGGAAATGGTTGAGGTTCCGTTACGCAAAGGATCACTGGCAGTACACGGCCCTCCCATTTGGCCTAGCCACATCACCCAGAACCTTCATGAAGGTATTGATTCCCCTCATAGCAGCCCTCAGGAGAGAGGGAATCAAGGTGCATCCCTACTTGGACGAACTATTGATCCGATCTCCAAGCTTCCAGCAGGCGGTAATGGATGTGCACCGGGTGGTTCAATTCCTCCAGGAACATGGGTTCATAGTAAATTTCAAAAAATGCCACCTAGAACCCACGCAGTCCCTGGAGCATCTGGGAGTACTCCTGGACACGACAAGATTCCGGCTCTACTTAAGCCAACAGAGGCAACAAACTCTACTAGCCCTGATCGATCAGATCAACCACAGTTGGAGAAGCAGACTGAAGGACCTAGCCAGCCTCCTGGGATGCATGATATCATGCATAGGTATAGTAAGATGGGCAAGACTCCACGCAAGACCACTTCAATGATTCCTGAGACCATGGCAAGACCAACTCACCCAAGGGGGAAACCCATGGATAACAACACCCCAAAAGATCAGGAAGTCCTTCAGATGGTGGAAGGAGAAAGAGAGGTTCGAACTCGGGATACCCATCATAGATCCCGACAGGTTAACAATAACCACAGACGCAAGCCTATCCAGATGGGGGGCCCACACCTTGAACAAGGTAGTACAAGGGAAATGGCTACCATGGGAAAAGAGACACCACATAAACTGGTTGGAACTTAGAGCAGTATACCTGGCGATGAGGAGACTGACACCATCTATTCAAAACCAGCATGTACTAATATATACAGACAATGTGGTGACGAGAGCCTACATAAATCATCAAGGGGGCTCATGATCAGAACACCTCCACCAACAAGCATTATCCCCTATTCCCTGGGCCCCAGAGTGGTACTTACCAGCCTCAGAGGGCTTGATTGAAGCACCGCCACTCCTATGGGGACTTTGGCAGGCCTCTTCAGCACAGCGTGCTCCCTGCTCCAGTTCACGCATGTGCAAAATGACCACCGCCTTTAACTAAAAGGGCATTGGCCAAAATGACGACACCCTCACCACCATTTTGGTTAGGATTGGTGGCCATTTGTGCATGTGCAAAATGGCCCCACTGGCCAGTGGGATCTGGAGAAGGGAGGATGCCTCGGTGAGGGAGTCTGCTGAAACCCCCACAGCAGTGTCAGTGCTTCAGTCAAGCTCTCTGAGGCCAGTAAGTAGCACTCTAGGGCCCCAGGGGATGTGGGGTGGGGGTATACGGATCCATACTCTGGATCTGGCTTGTATATGGATTAATCCACAGCTGCCTTTTCAGACAGTGGCCGATTAATCTGAATCTGGAATGTCCATCCTTAGCCTACAGTAGCTATGTGCTTCTGCCTTATTTCACAAATCTGAAGAACAATGGGGTAACTGTGGCCTCAGTTGTTAGGCAACAAAACACATATAGGTGCTTCACCTCCACTCATGTAATAACCCTCTTCACTCATACGGGAATGGGATGCCATGAGCACATTACACCAGTGCTTCGGTCTCTGCACTGGCTGCCTATAGTCTTCCCGGCCCAATTCAAGGTGTTGGTTTTGACCTATAAAGTCCTGCACGGCCTGGGCCTCGCTTACCTGCAGGATCACCTCACCCCCCGGGTCCTGAACCAACCCCTGCGGTCGACTGGAAGTGACCTCCTTGGTGTTCCCTGAGTCTCATAATTGCAGGTGAGGATGATGATGAGGGCATTCTCAGTGGCCACACCGAGGCTGTGGAACTCCTTCCCGATGGAGGTCCACCTAGCCCCGACCTCCCCTCTTTCCATAGACAGCGTAAGACCTGGCTGTTCTGCTGGGTTTTTAGTGAGGGAGACAGGTAATGTGGGTGGTTGGGTGAGGGGTCTTTTAGCTCCTCTGTGGGGGGTATTTAACTGAAATGTTTATATTGTTGTTTATATATATATATTTATTGATATTGCTTTATATTTTTTCTGTTTTAATATGTTGTGAGCCACCCTGAGTTGCAGTAGCAGGATGGGGTGGCCTAGAAATCTAAGAAAAGTAATAAATAAATAAATAACCAGGGACCCTGTTTACTGCATTTTCCACTAATGAGGAAAATAGTGAATACAGGTCCCTGTTCATAGCCAGGGACCCCCAGAAGCTCAGGGAGTTGGTCAGAGGAACTGGCTGTAAGCTCCATTGGGGACTGAATCTTTGCCTTGGGGTGTTAGTCCCATACTATATCCTAGGTGTGGGAGGAGCTGTGAATCCAGTTTTTAGGGACCCAAATTGTTGTGACCCCCTTGCTCTGAGGGTTTCACTTTTGGCTTCAAAGATGTGACACATGGCCATCGAGGTAACCATTTCCCCCTTCCCAGGACACAGTAGTCGCCCTGCAGGCCTCGGCCAAATATGCAGCTTTGACGTACCGCGAGACAGGAGACATAACGGTGACAGTGAAATCTAGTGCGGGTTCCCAGCATGGGTTCCATGTGGATAAGAAGAACCGGCTGGTGCTGCAGCAGGCATCTCTCCTGGATGTCCCTGGGCAATACACGGTGCAGGTAGCCGGAAATGGCTGCGTGTATGTGCAGGTGAGTCACAGGTTAGTCACAAAGACAAGTCATTATAGAAGTTTTGCCACTGACATCCATGGGAGCGGCAGTTGATGCTGTCACAGGAAGAACCACATTAAGTGTAAGGGGGGGTTAGAGTAAACTGAGCAGCTCTCTTGCCCTGCCCTGGCTACTGGGGATCTTTCCATGCTACAACGTGTCCCCTTTGGGGATGTCCTCTGTCACAGAGAAAGGAAACAAACTGGCTAACTCTTTTGCACCGATGTATTTAGAACCTCTTTCCCTGGAGAGGATCCATCTTAGAACCTGGCTGCAACCTGACAGCAGCACTAATGCCTTGCTGAAGAGCAGGTCCAACAAACCTCTCTGACAGCACAGCGAGGAGCTTATTACAGAACCGCACAGCCAGAATTTAAATTCTGTCTATGTAATTCCTTTATTAGCCACTGCTCTAAGGCTATGGAGGCCTTTCTGCTAAAACGAGGCTTTTCCTACAATTATTTGGAGGGGAAAGACCTGTGTGCGGTCAGGTCAGAAATTCTTCTTAGGCACGTGGATGTGGCCAGGCAGGAAGAGATTGCCAGGATTAAGGACTCCATATGGCAGGCTATCTGTCCTTGATGCTGGAAAGAGGGCATATGACCCCCTACCTAATCTCCCCTGTTTCAGCCAGGAGAAAAAATTTATTTCTCTGCGCATGTTTTAATGCCTTGCCGTCTATGATTCTGGAGGTCCGTTTCCGTGCTATTAATTCTTCTGGCAGGCTCTGCCCGTTTGATCATCTGGCTGTAGAAATGGTGGGCCACATTTTGTTTGCTTGCCACCTATACGACAATCTGCGTGATGAATTGCTATTACCATTTCTGCTGCAACAACCTAGTAGGACTGATTCTAATTTAGTGTCCTTGATCCTTTCTGATGCTGATCCAGTGATGACGTCTCTGGTCTCTAAATATTTGACTCGGGCTTTGAGTTGCCACCACCGTTTCCTGCAATTTAAACTCTAGACGAGGGTGACGAGATGAGTCACAGCACACAGCTCACTCAGTCCATTCAGTTAAGGAACTTGTTGAGTTCAGGTTGTTGCTTTAGTTTCTTCCCTATTTCAGTTAGTTTCTTCAACGGTGGTACTAATCTCTCCTTTGGGGGCTTTACTAGTCTGGTTTGGGACAAGGTTTTTGATGATCTAATGGTGAATGCCTGAGGTTTTAATTTTAGTGTTTATCCCTTATGGATGGTTTCGTTTATTGCTGTCTGAGAGTTGTAGGATATCCAGCACTCTGACATTGCTTTTGTTTTGTTTTGTGTTTGTTTTTGTATTGCTTTTTTGTGTGTATGCGGGCCATGGACTGACTAATCTTTTTATGTAATACTGTCTAGGGTTCCCTTATTTTTCTTTTTATATTTTGGTGTTTATATCTTTAGTGCAATGGCCTTTGGTCACGCAAAGTAAACTATTCATTCATTCATTCATTCATTCATTGAACCGCAGGAGTGGCTGTATAGTTAAGGTGGCTTGCACACTCTGTTAAAATAATGAACATTCTACTCATCATAAAATCAAGATGATTTATCCTATGACACTGACATTAAGTGAAGAGGAATGATTGTGTGAGGGGTAGAAGTCACCCAAACGTCAGACAAATTGGATGAATAACAGCAAGTTACAGATGTTTAAATTTTGGAGCCAGAACTGTTTTTTGGATTGGGTTCCCCCTCCCCCCCCCCTTTTGTGATGCTTAATGTTGACAGAGAAAAGTGTATGTTAAGTGTATGTATCTGTCTGGAGTCGTAGAGGTGTCAGAAAATGTGCATTCTAGTGTGTTCCGTAGTTTAGATTTGAAAATTCATTGTGTAGTTTTTAAGTTATGATGTTTTAAGTTCCCATGTTGTTCAGTGTAGAGAGTGAGATTTTTAAGTTATGTCAGGGAATCACATGGCAATTGTGTGGATCGTGTGTGAATAAGAGCAACCAGAACCCAAAACACAACATGCATGAGGTTCCTGTACGGCTGTTAGATGGCACGCACAGAGCCCATGGCAGTCGCTGGAGCTGCAAATCTGCCAGAATGCCACCCCAGGCCATGCCATGGTGCGCAGTGGACTAAACAAAGAGCGGAACAAGGCCAGTGGGCCACAGCGGAGGTCCTGGGAAGGGCACCTGAATTTCAGGGACAGAAGGGAAGTGCTGCAGTGCCCCAAGCCATGATAAGAAGGAGTACCATCACCATGTCACCATGGCACGTCAACACCAAGTCACGTAGTCGACAGCACATCAGCAGGGGCATAGCACGTGCCCCACAGAGCAAGCATGGGTATATGAGCAGTGCAAGTGTGGCACTGGCCAGGCTCAGCACCTGCTGGCCACAACCCTGGTCCAAACCAGACACAGGGGGAGAAGGCACCCAGAAACCAGAAAGCATGCCAGTGCAAGGTGTTGGGGTGGGAGACAGTTGACATGTTGTGCATGTTGTCTTTTTTCCCCAACATTATTATTACCTACTGTGTCTATATACCTGAATAAGTTAGAAACGGATTTGGGAATGGGTACATGAAGTTCAGATTACTAAAATATTTCTCAATATAGTTTATGAGGAAGGTAGATTATAATAGGGTCCGTCCTTCTGGGGTGAGTCTAGACAGGATCTGCACCCCCACTGAGGTCAGCCCAAGTGGGATCTTATCCAAAACTGTCCTTTATTCACTATATTAGCCCTTCACCATATGCAGGCCATCTCTATAGTCCATTTAAGTGGGGTCTCTCCCTCTAGCTAGGCACAGTCCCTCCTATAGCCAGGTAGCACCATACATAAGTCCCCGATACCTTTAATTACTCAGGCCTCCCTGGCCAGGCACAGCCCTTACTGTAACCAGGTAGCTCCAGTTAAGAGGCAGAGCCCTCCCCAGCTCCCTGCCTCATCCACAGCCATCTTCCTGCTGAGCTCCAGGCTCAGCTTTTCAGCATCTGGACTGGCTCAGCCATGTCCAGCCCAGATGACTCTACTCAGGCCCAGCTCTGAGGCTAGTTCAGCTGAGGCATATTAAGCTCTGTCCTGCGCTGCCTTAGTGCCTATGCGCCCCAGGGTGGCGCTAACCCTCCTTAAAGGGCCAGGCTCCTGTAGCCAGCCTGCCCCTGCTACACAGATTATGAAATGCCAGTAGGGAGTGGTGGCGGCATGTGTTGGCAGGTTTTTCCAGATCGGAGAGAGTTGGGGCTGAAAGGTATACTTATTCAGTGGGATGTGTTCAAGGTCCACAGCAGGTAAAAGTCACAAGTGGGCTACTGGTCCCACTTTGAAACCAAACTGTCTGGTAGAAGTGAAAGAGCTTGGTCTGTAAGGAAAACTCTCTCTCCCTTCCCCATCCTCTTACCCCATAGTAAGAATGCAAAAGCTAGGTATGAATTGGAAAATCACTGCAAGAAGGGAGGGCATTTAGAGGAGACTATAGATTATTATGTGTACTGAGAAATTGTATATGAATAGGATCTGACTCCTTCTGCTATGTAACTTAGTAAATGTGTAGCTGAAAGGGAAATAATCAAGTGAGGAGGAAGCTCCTAAGTAATATCTTGTTCCACTCCCTCTGTCTCTTGCTGTGGAAATTGAAAAGTTTGTTCCTAGGTTTTAAAAAAAAAAAACAAATTTGAAAGTGACAAAGTTTGCAACGAAAGGAAAACTCACTGGGTGCCTTGCAATGAAACTAAGGTTGGTTGTGATGTAGGAGGGGTGTGGGTGCATGGAGCTTAAGTAGTGAGTGAGCGCAGTATGTGAGACTGTACAATGTCTTTACTACTTACATGGTGTGCAAGTTAAGGCAGGACCCTAACTTACAGTTTCCATGCTTTTTGGAGCATGAGTGAATTTGTAACAGCCTTCACTCCTGTCTTAAACCGAAGCTTTTTTGATCCTAGAATTTATCCATAGAGCAACTTTACTGAAGCTATAGCATGGGATTGGCCCATATGTTCACCATATTATTGTTGTAGTTGTTGGAGGTACCCTTGGCCCAGAACCCACCTCATGGGGAATAGACATGGAGTTGAAACCAAGAGTCAATGCCATAGAACAAAGTCTGTTATTGAGGTAGGGTGTCTAGATTGGGATTAGATTTATACTGCGTCCTGTCCCTAAAAATGGCTCAGGGCAGTTTACAGTAGTTAAAACACAATCACAGTTCCAGTACATATAAACAAAATCTCACCTCTTCCCATGCCCAACAAGCCCGTCCCACCTACTCCCCCCTCCTCAGTCTCTCGTCCAGAGGGACCTGCTGCCACAGGTCAAGCTCCCTTCTCAGAGAGGCCATGGCTGACTCCTAGAACTTCTCACTTTACACCCACCCACTACCCTGTCTCTCACCCGGGGAAGAGACCCTAGCCATTTCACCCAGACCTCTGCTTCCATCCAACCCCTCACAAAAATAACCCCCCTTCCCCAGATGCGACAGTCCCACCCTAGAGCCACAAGGGAAGTGACAGTCCCACCCTAGAGCCCTCTTAAAAACACTAAAAATAGATAATTTATTTTACACCAAAGTAACTTAAGCTGCCCCCCCACCCCAGTCACAAAGGGCCACCAAATAAGTGCAGGAGCCTAAATTCAGAAGCTAGAGGGTGGCGGGTGAGAGGCAACCTCAGGGGTTTCGTGTCCTTGCCCCACAGAAGGTCCAGCATCAAACCCTCTTCACTCTGCAAAGGGCAGGAGGCTAAATACAGAAGCCAGAGTGGGGGTGTAACTGGAGGGGGTGGGGGTGGGGGTCACAGCCATCCTTGCCCCACCACAGCTCTATCCGTATTATTTATGGAAAAGAACCATGTGTATGGTCAAACATGGTACAATCTGTTTACAAACTGGCTAGAAGACTATGGTGTAGGTGGGCTCTTTGTCTCTTTGGCATTTCACCCACCCTGCAATGCACGCATTCTTACAGGGTCCCCAGTGCCCTATATCCCAAATTCTTAAACTAGGGGGTGGCCCCCATTAGGGGCATGGAAGATGTTCTGGGGGTGGGGGACACAAGATGGATCCCAGTTGGCAAACACCTAGCTCCACATTCTCACTGAGCTAGGGGGAATCTCCAAAACAATGGGGTGGCAAGGGGGAGAGAGTCAAAGGGGAAGCAATAAAAGAGTGGGAAGCAGATGTGTGTGTGATTAGGTGGCTCAACTACAATAGGCAAGTAGAAGGGGGAGGGCATGGTTCAAAAATGTTTGCGAACCACCATCCTGCACAGACATATTCTTCCTCCCTTGCAGACTACTCTGCGATACAACCTCCCACCCCCAAAGAGCAAAGCAACCTTTGCTCTGAGTGTGGAGACGGCACCAAAGAAGTGTGAGAAGGCTGGGAAACACTTCGACATCCACGTGCAAGTCAGGTATGGGATCCTTTCCTACTCCTGTTTCTAAGGTACTTGAACCCCAGCTTCCAGATGAGGGTTAGGGATGGCCTAAATTTAAATCAGTCTAACTCTGGAAGATGTGCTAGAGCAAACTGACAAACTAAATAGTAACAAATCGCTAGGACCAGATGGGATTCACCCCAGAGTTCTGAAGCAACTCAAATTGCAGACCTACTACTGATCGTTTGTAACCTATCGCTATAATCTGCCACTGTACCTGAGGAGTGGAGGGTAGCGAATGTAATGCCGATAGTTAAAAAGGGGTCCAGAGGCAATCCTGGAAACTACAGACCGGTGAGCCTGACGGCAGTGCCAGGCTAACTGGTGGAAACAGTTGCTGGACAACAAAATTGCTGGGCATATTGAGAAACACAACATACTGGGAAAGAATCAACAAGTTTAGCAAAGGGAAGTCATGCCTCACTAATATATTGGAATTTTTTGAGGGTGTAAATAAGCATGTACATAAAGATGAGCAGGTTGACATAGTGTATCTGGATTTTCAGAAAAAGTTTGATGAACACTTATCAAACACTCAAGAGACTCTTGAGGAAATTAAATAGTCATGGGATAAGCAGCAGTGTCCTGTCACAGATAGATAACTTGTTAAAGGATAGGAAACAAAAAGTAGGACAAAATGGTCAGTTTTCACAGTGGAGAGAAGTAACTAGTGGTGTGCCCCAGGGATCTGTATTGGGACTGGTGGTGTTTAATTATTCATTAATAATCTGGAAAAGGGGGTAAAGAGTGAGGTGGTCAGATTTGCAGATGGCACAAAGTTATTCAAGGTAATTAAAACCTGAGCAGACTGTGAAGAACTGCAGAAGGATCTTGTGAGACTGGGTGACTGAGCATCTAAATGGCAGATGAAATTTAATGTTGATAAGTTCAAAGGTGCAAAGTGATGCACATGAGAAAAATAATCCAAACTATATGTACACAATGCTGGGTTCTCTGGGTTACCACTCAAAAGAAGAATCTTGGAGTCATTGTGAACAATACATTGAAATCGTCAGCTCAGTGTGTGGCAGCCGTCAAAAAAGCAAACAGAATGTTAGGAATTATTCAGAAAGGGATAGAGAATAAAACTGGAAATATCATCATGCCTCTATATAGATCTATGGTGTGACTGCACCTTGAATATTGTGTGCAGTTCTGGTTGTTCCATCTTAAAAAGATATAGCAGAACTAGAAAAGGTACAGAGAAGAGCAACAAAAATGATAACGGGTATGGAATGGCTTCCATATGAAGAGAGTCTTGATAGGTTGGGATTCTTTATCTTGGAGAAGAGACAACCGAGAGGGGATATGATAGAAGTTTATAAAATCGTGAGTGGTGTGGAATAAGTTAATAGGGAATGGTTATTTACTCTCTCAAATGGTACTAGGGAACATTCTCGAAACTAGCTGGCAACAGATTTAAAACAAATAAAAGAAAGTATTTCTTTCACGCAATGCAAAATATTAACTTGTGGAATTTGTTGCCAGAAGATGTGGTCAAGGCCAGTAGTATAGCTGGGTTTTAAAAAGGATTGGATAAGATCTTGGAGGGTAGGTCTGGGGGGACATAACCTCTTGCTGTTTGGGAGCTGGGAGTGAACAACAGGGAATGGATTGCTCATTGTGACCTGTTGGGTACTTCTCCCAAGAGACTGAGATTGGCCATTGTCAGACACAGGATGCTGGGGTCAATGGACCATTGGTCTGACCCAGTATGGTACTTATGTTCTTACTATATGGATCTGGTGCAACGATGGAACTTGCAAGAGGGCACTCCAGGCTGACCTTAGGGAACATGATGGACCATAGCGGGGGAGGAGGAGGCAGCTCTTTAGATATGTGGGGTCCAAGCTATTTAGGGCAGTAGACATCCACTGTTAATGGTTCACCTCTTCCCTGCCAACAGTTATAGCTTCCCATTGACTCCCTGCTCAGTAGCAGTGGCTGAACCCACCCTAGATCTAAGTGCTGTGCACTGTGTCCAGAGCAATCACAATGCAGATCCTCTCTTGTCTCTCTGAGAACTACTGAGGTGGGAAGAGGAATCACCAAGGAGAACAGAAGGGAATGAGGGAGAGTGAAATCCAGCTTCTCTTCCTCCCCCGTTTCCGCATGAAGAGGAATATTACAGATCACATTCCCTATATTCCTGAACAGCCTGGGTGCCCGGGCCTCAATCAGTTTCTGAATTAATCTCTTTTGAGACCAGCTGCTGAAAGGAAAAAACGTGTAAGAGGAATTAAGCCTCCCACCCTTGCCTCCTCCTGCACTGAGTGACTCCAGCCATTGTGAAGCGCAGGGAGAACGCAGGATGAACCCTCTTCCGCTATTCATGTAGGACAAGCTCTCTTCCATGTAGAAACCCCCTTGAAGCCGAGTACTCCAGTTACTGCATTTATTTATTTAGAATTAGATCGCTCCCTATCTCCTAAGGCTCAGGGTGGCTCACAATAAACACATAAGTAAAAATACACATATAAATATAAAATAGATAATTAAAAACCCATAAAAACTAAAAACACCCCCTTACCCCACCCCAAATCTATCCCTGCCCATTAAATGACTTGGCCGAATAAATAGGTCTTACATTGCCCCCGGAAGACATTCAAACTTAGGCAAACCCCCAAAGCTGTGGAGTAGCCACCAAGAATGCCTCTCTGCGTGCCCGAGTTGTATGAAATTGGGCCAATGATAGAACCTGCAAGAGGGCACTCTTGGCAGACTGTAAGGGCTGTGGAGGGACATAAGGAGAGCAGCGGTCCTCAGTTATGTAGGGCCCAAGCCCTTTAGGACTTTCTAGGTCAATACCAGCACCTTGAATTGTGTCCAGTATGAGGCAGCCGGTACAGACTCTTAAGCACTGGTGTGTGTAATGCACTCCTGGTGACCCACCCCCACCAAGAGGCAGGCTGCCTCATTCTGCACAAGCTGCAGCCTCCAAGCAGTCTTCAAGGGCAGCCCCACGTAGAACACACTGCAGTAGTCCAGCCTCGAGGTAATGAAGTCATGGATGACAGTGGCCAAATCCATGTTGGAAAGAAAGGGACACAGTCTTCTCACCAGATGGAGTTGGCAAAAGGCACTCCTGGCCACAGCCACAACCTGATCTTCCAGGTGTAGCTGAGGATCCAGGAACACCTCAAGGTTATGCACCTGAGTAACGAGGGGAGGCCAGACCCCATCAATAATGGGAGTCCCAATCCCCCGCCCCCCCATGCCACAGAGCTGGCCAACCATCATCACCTCAGTCTTGTCTGAATTTAGCCTCAGACAGCTCACCCACATCCAGTCCCCAACAGCAGCCAGGCACTGAGTGAGCACTGAGACTGCAGGACCTGGATTGGATGAAAAAGATAAGTCAATTTGAGTGTCATCTGCATATTTAAGACAACGCATCCCCAAATCTATGCCCAGGGGCCTTAGATACATGGTAAACAAGAGGGGAGACAGGATGGAACCCTGCGGGACCCCACAAGAGAGCACGCAAGGGGATGAAGAACAATTGCCCATCACCACCTGCTGAAACTTCCCTGACAGTGACTGGAATGAATGAAACGACTCTGGAGCTGTCCCGTGAACCCCTGCCAGGTCTCGCAGCTGTGTCAACAATACTCATGGTCAACTGTATCAAAGGCCACTGAAAGATCTAAAAGGATCAGCAGAATTTAACTAACCCATATGTTTATATAACAAAATATGAGCTTCTTGCCAAGCTGGCCAATGGTTACTAAAGTGAACAGCTGTTCTGTAACCTTGGTGAGACAGAAATGAGAAAATAAAAATGTACGATTATGTCCAAACACCCTTACCGACCCATAAATTGCTGCAGGGATCTCTTACTGCTCTTTTGAAGACCTCCAACATCTGCATGACTTTCTCCCTGGGGGTCCTCCTGGACGGCCGGCCTTAACAGTAGGGTAGATCCCGCCACTGTCCAGTAGGAGGCAGACATAACGATTTTCACCTGGAGACTCAGGGATCTTCCTTGCTCCAGTTGTTTGTCTGCCTCAGAACCGGTAGGAAGCAGGCGAGCTGCCTCCTTGAAGAATTGGCAGCTAGAAAAGGAAAAAGACAAAAAAAAGAAGATTAAAGGAGCTCTAGGTGCCAGGGGTAGAGAAATTCCCCCCCTGTTCACCCTACCCCTTCCTCTGTGAGGGGGTAGTGAGCCCTTCGGGCAGGGGGGGTCCCGAGGAGCGGAGGGGCACGTCCGAGCTGGAGGGGGTGCGACCCAGATCGGGATCTCCCGACCCGCTGGCCCCCAGGAGCAGACAGCACGCCACGGCAGACAGCCCGGCTAGGCTGAGGCCGAATTGCGCAATCTCTCCCAGGTAGGGAATGAGCATGCGGGGGAAAGGGCTGGCACCGGGGGCCTCAAGGGACGTTTCCCTTCTTCGCTTCTCCCCTCTCCCCCCCCTCCCTGGGGGGGGCCGTCTGGGGGCCGGCTTTAGAGAGTAGAGCCGGCAGAAGGTGCTGAGCGCCACCGCCATCGAGCAGGGAGCGTTTGTCAGCGCGCGGCAGAGGGGATCAGCGCCGCTGCCAATACAGGGAGCGCCGCCGGTAGAGAGCCCAGAGGTCTCCTCCCCCTCCCCTTTCCCCCCCTCGTGGGCGGGAACGCTGGGAAGGGCACTGGCACGGCGGGGGTTAAACAGGAGCCCAGAGCGGCATTAGGAGTCGGCGCAACCGCGCCAAAAGTCCCCGCTCACTCCTTCCCCCCGCGCGAGAGAGGCAGTCTCCTTGCTCGATCTCTCAGTGCAACCCAGGCCCGGAACAGAAAATGGTGGCCAGGAAAAGGTCAGCGGCTACAGAGGTAGCAGCCTCAGAGGAGCGAGGGAGGTCTGTTAGTCCCGCGCGTCCCCCTCCTCCGCCCCCGCCCCTCCGCCCCCTCCCCAGGACCCCCACATAATGGTCCTGCAGCAGATCCTGGCAGAGCTCCAGCGATCTTGCTCCCCCGAGGGAAAAAAGGGATCAGCCTACAAGGGCAGTTCCAAGGGGGCAGGAAAGGGAAAGGCTCCCAGGCCCAAGCGCCCACGCAGGGCAGCTCGGCCCCTGGATTCACCATCCTCTGAAGAGGAAAACTCAGAGGAGGTCAAGTCTGCCTCCTCCTCAGACGAAGGGGGGCGCAAAAGAAACGACCCCATAAGCAGAGCAGGGAGAGATCCTCCCCTGTAAATTCAGAGGAGGAGGAGGAGGAAGAAGAGACCCAAGACCTTGAGGGGGGAGATGAGGAACTTGATTCAGCAGAGGAAGCAGTCTCCTCCCCTCCAGAAGAAGGGAAGCTTGAGGACACTGAGATAGAGGCCTCAACTGACCCAGATACTCAGTTCCCAATAAAATTCAGAGATCAGATTATGGAGCAGGTGGTCAGTGCACTCAAACTGCAACAAAAGAAGGAGAAAAACAAATCCTCAGACTCCTCAGAGGAGGAGGGAGCAGCAAGGCAGTACATACCCAGGGCCAAGTCCAGAGACAAGGGTATGGTTCTGGATAAGGCGTACGAAAGAATCATAAAAAAGGAATGGCAACAGCCTAACAAATTGTTCAAGCTGAACAAGGCACAAAACTCCTTATATTCCTTAACCAAGCGTAAGGAAGCGCTGATGGCCATACCAAAGGTGGATGCAGCAGCCGCATCCCTGGCACAAAATTCGGTGTTCCCCACAGAGGGAGAGGTGTTCCCTCATGATCCCACAGATAAGGAGATAGAATGTAATCTGAGAAGGAATTTTGAACAGTCAGCGGCAGTACTAAAGATGGCAACCTTAACATCTTATTTCGCCAGAGCACTGATGACCTGGGTCAAGAGAGCCAGAGATCCCAAGGTCTCGATGAAAATGACCAGGATTTTGTCCACCAGGATCCAGCTGGCATATGCCTTTATCGCGGACTCCTCCACCGACATGCTGCAATGGACAGCCAGAGCAATGGCTTCAAACATAGCAGCAAAGTGCCTCCTATGGCTTCGCTCTTGGAAAGGGGACCCCACGGCTAAGAACACCCTGGTGGAGGGCGCCTTCCAAGGCGTGAAGCTTTTTGGCGTGTGCCTGGATAAAGTTCTGACCGAGGCCGCGGATAAGTCGAAGAAACAGACTCTCCAAAGTGTAGGTATTACGAAGAAAAATTTTCATCCCTACAACGCACGCCAAAGTCAGGGAAGCACCAGACGCCCGTTCTTCCCCAATACAGGACACCAAAATAAATACAGACCAAAGTGGAATAAGCAAAAAGGCCAAAATCCCAGAAACAAGCAGCACCAGGAACGCAACAGATCGGACTCCTGACTACCAGGCCACTCCGAGCCAACAAAGCCTAGGGGGCAGGCTGCAAAGATTCGCTCTCACATGGGAAAGCACAATTCAAGACTCTTGGGTCATTCAAACAATTCAGACGGGGTATTCTATAGAATTCGACCGTTACCCCAGAAACTTCTGTTATGCCTCTGCAAGATCAAGAAGCCCTCAAAAACACAGGGCCATGATCACAGAAATCGAAAGGCTGTTCAGAATCGGGGCCATCGAGCAAGTCCCCCTAAACCAGCGGGCGACAGGGCTTTACTCGAACCTCTTCTTAGTACCAAAGAAGGCGAACGAATGGAGAGCCGTGCTCGATTTAAAACGTCTGAACAAATGCATCAAGGTGAAAAAAAATTCAAAATGGAGACCCTGCAGTCTATCAGGATAGCCATAAACAAAGACGAATGGCTGACATCAATGGACCTCAAGGAGGCCTACTTACATGTACCCATTCTACAGAATCACAGACAATGGCTGAGATTCACATGCAAACAACGTCACTGGCAGTACAAGGCCCTCCCATTTGGCCTATCCACAGCCCCTCGGACATTCACCAAGATCTTGATCCCGCTCGTGGCGAACCTAAGGAAGGAGGGGATCAAGATTCATCCATACCTGGACGATATACTGGTTCGCTCACCATCTTACGAGCAAGCAACAAAAGACACCTCCAGGGTAATAGCATACCTGCAGGAACACGGATTCTTGATAAACTTCAAGAAGAGTCATCTAGAACCAGTACAATCCCTCGAACATCTGGGGGTGATAATAGACACTCGCTCATACACAATTTCGCTCAGTCATCAAAGACAGCAGAACCTCCTAGAGCTCATCCAACAAATAGTCCCGAGAGGCAGATCCCGATTGAAGGAGCTGGCCAGTCTTCTAGGGAGCATGATCTCCTGCATGGGAATCGTGAGATGGGCCAGATTCCACACCAGGCCTCTACAGCAACTTCTGAGGCCCTGGCAGGACCTACTCACACAGGGGGAAAATCCCTGGGTGACAGTGCCAGAGAGAACCAAGAAATCCTTCCAGTGGTGGTCTCACAAGGGGAGACTCAGTGCAGGAATCCCTATGATGGACCCAGACAGAATCACTGTTACAACGGACGCGAGCCTCCGCGGATGGGGAGCGCACGCACTGAACAGAGCCATACAGGGGAAATGGCTGTCTTGGGAAAAGAGACACCATATAAACTGGTTGGAACTGAGAGCGGTTTACCTAGCACTGAGAGAGCTCGCCCCATGGATCGAGGGAAAACATGTTGCTGTGTATACAGACAACACAGTAGCAAAAGCGTACATAAATCACCAGGGAGGATCAAGATCAGTAGCCCTTCACCAGCAGGCAGTGCTCCTAATCAGGTGGGCAGAGAAGCACCTGAGATCCATAAGAGCCATACACATCCCAGGCATAAGGAATATACAAGCAGACTGGTTGAGCAGGGAGAATATGGACCCGGGGGAATGGTCGCTACACCCAGCAACGTTCCAAGCCATAGTCGAGACATTCGGAATGCCGATAATGGATCTCTTTGCCTCACCATCCAACGCAAAGACAGAAAGATTCATAACCAGATTTCCTCATCCTCAAGCAGAGGACTTCGATGCCATGAATCGCAGGTGGCCGACAGGTCTTCTATACGCATTCCCGCCCTTTCCTCTGATCCACAGAACAATAGCAAAGGCCAAGAGGGAGGGCGCAGAGCTGATCCTAATCACCCCGTACTGGCCACGACGACCCTGGTTTGCAGATCTGTTAGACCTAGCACTGGAACATCCGTTCAACCTCCCGTACAGACCGGACATACTGTCACAGGGACCAATCCTCCACAGGGACTCGTCAGGACTAAATCTAACAGCGTGGAGATTGAGAGGGAAGTCTTTAGTCAGCTAGGCTACTCTCAAAAAGTCCAAAATACTATGCTCCAGTCTAGGCGTCCGGCAACCTTGCGTATTTACCAAGGCACATGGGCACGCTTCGCGGGCTGGTGCCAGGGGAAGGGTCTGAGACCAGACAAGGCATCTGTTAAAACAATTTTGGAATTTTTACAGGTGGGCTTAGACAGAGGCCTAAAGCCCAACACCTTGAATAGACAAATGGCAGCCATAGGGAGTGTAATAGGCACAGTAAGGGGAGAAAGAATAAGCAGGCACCCTCACATCGTTCGTTTTCTTAAAGCCACAAAAATTATTTCTCCTCCGGTGAAACATCGTTTCCCCACATGGGACTTGAATTTAACCTTAAAGGCCCTGACTGGCGTTCCTTTTGAACCTCTAGACGAGGTATCGCTGTTCTATTTGTCCCTAAAGACGGCTTTCTTAATAGGGATTACGTCAGCTAGGAGGATTTCAGAGCTGGGAGCACTATCTATAGAACCTCACCTTTGTGAGTTTAGGGAATCCTCCATCTGCCTCAAACTAGACCATTCTTTTATCCCCAAAGTGAATACAGCGTTCCACAGGGATCAGGAAATCATTCTTCCTTCCTTTTGTCCGAACCCTGTGCATCCGAGAGAAAAAATTTGGCACACTCTAGACGTTACCAGGGCCCTTAGAACATATCTAAAACGCACAGCCTCCTTTAGACGATCCTCAGCATTATTTGTATCCTACGGGGTACAGAATAAGGGGGAAAAGGCCTCTAAGGCTACCATAGCAAAATGGTTATCCCTATGCATTAAAGAAGCATATTCAGCACGGGATAAGGTACCTCCAAAGGGTATTTTTGCCCACTCTCTAAGGGGGGCTGCAACGTCGCAAGCATTCAGACATGCGGCGTCGTATGGAGAAATATGTAGGGCAGCGACATGGGCCTCCCTACACACTTTTACGAGGCACTATAAATTGCCCTTACAGGAATCTGCTGAAGCAGCTTTTGGAAGAAGGGTACTGCAAGCTGTTCTCTAAGAGTTGGAGGAACGGTGGCAGTATCTCTTCATGTCTCCCTCCCTTTAAATTCAGAAACCTGTGGGACACCGCTTGGGTAAGTCCCTACTGTTAAGGCCGGCCGTCCAGGAGGACCCCCAGGGAGAAAGGAAAATTGGGCACTTACCTCCTGAATTTTCCTTCTACTGGGGGTCCTCCTGGACGGCCAAACCCACCCAGAATGAAGAGTAATTCAGGGAGGGCAATAATTTGAATTTTTCAATAATTAAATAAAGAAGGAGTTCCTCGTTAACTTGGTTTATGCGAGATTTTGCCGGTTGCCTAGACTGTCATAGGTTATAAAGACTGGAAACTCAGACTCCGTCTTTTCTAGTTTGGCTCAACAAGTACTCGAATGACACTTTTCCAGTTGTTGTTATAGTTTATAGAAGTTCGTTAGACAGTTCAGAAGGCTGAGATACTCTGGAGCAAGGAAGATCCCTGAGTCTCCAGGTGAAAATCGTTATGTCTGCCTCCTACTGGACAGTGGCGGGATCTACCCTACTGTTAAGGCCGTCCGTCCAGGAGGACCCCCAGTAGAAGGAAAATTCAGGAGGTAAGTGCCCAATTTTCCTTTCTAGAAGCAAAGAGTCCACTGTCTAGACCAAGAGATTCATTGTCAAATTGCACGTTCGAAGTCTTATAGGTTCATTCCCATGGGTTCTCCCACTGCCTGGTTCATCTTAGTCCTCCATAGACTCAAAAACTGTATGTGGAAGTTACTCAATCCAAACATCAAAGCTCCTTCTGTAGGAAGACCACCCCCCTCCCTGGATTAGAATACCATACCTCCCCTTTAATCCTGGGAGCTTATGAAAAAGCTCCAATGCAGCCCTGCACCATGAACTTTTCATAAGCTCCCAGGATGAAAGGGAAGATATGGCAACCCTACTCCGGATCCACCCTTCCTCACTCAGAACCTGATCCTTCTCTCTTAACTACTCTGCCCATTTTTATGGGTCATGAAGTGGATGAGACTCTTCTCTTTTTCCAGTGGCCTTTCCTTCTCCCTCTGGCAGCTTCTAGGCCTTGCCAAATTGGTTCACGCTCAGTAATAGTAGTGCCACCTCCTGCAGCTTCAAGGTGAGGAAAACAACATTGCAATTGCTTGCCTCCTTAACCTATCAACAGGGACCGTGCTCACTGCATTGGATACAGGTCCCTGCCTACCAGCCTCTGCTTACAGATTGTCCTTCAGATTTCCCAGTTACATGTACTTAAGCATAAATCAGTTTTAATGATACAGAACAACTAAAACTCTCAAGTTTATCCCCAAACTGAGCAATTGTCACGAACTGTCTCCCACTGACTGGAGGGGGGCTAATGAGGTTGCCACAGTAGAGTGGAATCAGCCTGTTCCTTCTCCCACCAAGAATCTGATGCAGGGATTCCATTATGACAGTTCCCAAATTTAGTGGTGTGTGCTGAGAGGCAAGACACAGGGTGTTCACCCCTCACCTCAAACTGTTCTGGTGACTGCCATCCTCACTGTATCTTCTCTCCCATCTTCCTCCAGCTATGTTGGGGACCGTGAGAGCAGCAACATGGCATTGATAGAGGTGAATATGGTGTCAGGATTCATCCCCGTGAAGAGTTCTGTGAAGGAGGTAAGACACTTTGAGCCCCAGCTCAACAGGCCCTTGTTGCATGGGAATCTATATTCCATCCATGGCTCAGTGAGGAATGACCACAACCTCCAGGGGTTCTGAGATTTCCACCCAGCAACCCATGCTGCACCTGATGACTCAGCTAAACTCACTGATCCAGACAGACACCCTGACATATAGCTAGTGACAACATTGGATCCACAGAAGGTACAGAGCAAGATATCACAAGGCAACATTATATTTTTTTTAAATTGCCTCACGTCACAATATTTAGTGGTCTGCCACAAGCCATCAGTGATTCTAAAGGAGTTATCAATGGGACATGTCACAATAGATAAAAATAGCCTCTTCCTAAAGAAATTGTGAGGCCATGCTGAGGTGGGAGTAGCTCCCTTTTATTGTTATAATGATAGGTCACATTGGAAATATGATGCGATTTACCTAATGATGTATAACATGACAATACTACGTCAGCTTTTCATACAAGGAGAGACTAGTTAAGGCTCTTCAGCTTATAAAGGAGGTGACGGAGGGAAATAGGAGAGAGGTGTAAAATATCATGGTGCATAAAATAAATAGGAAAATGTTATTCACTATCTCATACTACAAGAACTTCAGGGACATGATGAAGTTAATAGGCAGCAGGTTTAAATCAAACAAAAGGGAACACTTTCATGCACTGCACAATTAACGTCAGGAACCCATAGCTGTAGGATATTGTGAAGGTCAATAATATAAATGGGTTGGTTTTAAAAAGGATTAGACAGGTTCATGGATGATAGGCCCATCAATGGCTATTAGCCAAGATGATCAGAGGGTATAGTCTCATGTTCAGGGTGCCCCAAAACCGCAGACCTAAAAAAGAAATTGCCAGGCTTCATGTCACAATATTTAGTGGTCTGCCACAAGCATTGGAAGCAGAGAGTGACAGGTGCTGGGTCATGCCATAAATGCCCTGGTCTTGTCCTTCTTCTCTTAAAGCATCTGACATTCACCACTTCAAGAGATAAGAATTTGGGCCAGATGGATCATTGGTCTGATACAGAATAGTAGTTTTTATGTCAGGGCTGAGCGTGTATGTCATGACATATTGGGAAGTTACCAGGAAATTCTGCTGCACAGACCAAGTGCTGCTGCATTTCTTAAAAGAAAAAATATTCCACTACCAGGGTGCAGAGACCATTAGGCTCGCTGAGCGACTGTCATCTCACTTTCCCCAGTTTTTTGTTGATGTAACTCTATTAGAATGGAAAGTAATGTCCGTGGCAAATATCATATTCATCAATTTTGCCGCTTTCAGTCAGGCCCGACAAAACAGGTATTCATCCCTCCTTTGTCTGGATATTCCTTTTGTGTCCCCCCCCCCCAGTTTTTTTTAGTCCTTTCAATTTGAATGTCCAGTCGATTAACTGAATACTAAATGGCCAAAAATACTGGGGGGAAACCAAGTTCACAAATAAATAAAGGCTATTCATTTCGGCTAGAGCTGAAACAGCTATCATGTGATAAACAGAAGGTGTGGTTTCTTCCATACATGAGTTGTCTTTGTAAAACAATAACAGTAAATTCTCTGTGTAGTAGATTCTCTGATGTCTGCACTACAGTACCTTTGCTTACAGCAGCCTTACGCTCCAACCTTCCCATTTAATTTCCAAAGATGATCCCTCCTTTTTATGGCCATTTTCACACGAGACATGCCCCCTCCCCCATGCCTGTGCAGATCTGCTGCATGAGCATGGGTGGGGATGCCCATGTAACTGCTGCGTTAGGTGGGTGGGGGGTGCGCTCCCAAGCTCCACCCACCTCCACCCATTGCCCACGCATGGAGCCATCAGCCAAAACGGTGATGGCTCCATGCGCGGGGATGAGTAGAGGTGGGTGGAGATGGGTTTGTGTCCGTGTAATGCCCACACCCACTGCAAATGCACCGTGGCGTCCAACCCCCCCTCCCCCCAGCCTGTTTTGAAAAGGGCCTATGTCAGTCATGAAGAAGGGCATTATATCTAGGACTCATAAAGAGCTTGTGGTTAGAGCCTTAAAAGAGCGCTTCCAGTGTGTATAGCACAGAAGCTCTGCTTTGGGCAGCTATGCCAAGGGTCCTGAGTTCTACCTCTGTGTACCCAAGTGCCTTTTTGTCAGCTGTCTTATAAGATAACTAACTGTTTACACTTGCACACATACATGGCTTTCCACATTTAAAAACCAAAACAGGTATGCAAGTACCCATTTCCCATTGTGGCTACCACATAGAACTACTACCAGGCCCTGCAGTCTTGGTGCTTACCCAATGCCTGGCTGCTGTTGGGAACTGGATGAGTGTGATCCGATTGAGGCTGAATCCAGACAAGGCTGAATTGATGATGGTTGGCCGACCTTGTGACTTGGAGGGGATTGGGACTCCTGTCGCTGATGGGGTCTAACCTCCTCTGGTTACTTAGGTTCACAGCCTTGAGTGCTTCTGGATTCCTCACTGTGTCTGGAACATCAGGTTGCACCAGTGGCCAGGAGTGCTGTTCACTAGTGAGGAGGCTGTGGCCCTTTCTTTCTGATTTCAGATCTGGCCACCATCATCCATGCTTTCATCACCTTGAGGCTGGATTACTGCAATGTGCTCTATGTGGTAGAGGCTGCCCTTGGTAACTGTTCAGAAGTTACAGCAAGTGCAGAATGCGATGGCCCAGCTCCTTTCAGGGATGGGTTGCTGTGAACACATTACACCTGGGCTTTATAGTCTGCACTGGCTACCTACAGCTTTCTGGGCACAATTCAAGGTGCTAGTTTTGACTATGGCTGAAACAAGCAACTTAATAGCTGCTCATGATAAATTCTCACCATTGCGTGTACCAGGACTGAGATATCACTGAGTTCTTGGTTCCAGTATGAGTTCTTGGTGAGAAAAGGTTTTTAAAAAAATCCTCTTATAGTTTCACATACACAAAATGGCCACCAGCTTTAACCAAAATGGCGACAATAGTATCACCGCCATTTTGGTTAAGGGCAGTGGATTGCACATGTGCAAAATGGCCCAGCATCCATTTACGCATGCACAAATGGATTATTTTAGTATTTATTGCTTGCTGATAACTCAATGAGCAATTCCGGCTTCTTGGTTCGTCCGCGATGAAGTGAGAGTTTTGATGAGATACTCACTCACCTTAGACGAGATCTCAATTCAACCCTACTTTTGTTCTTTAAAGCCCTAAATGGCCATGACCCAAATATCTGAAAGACTGTCTTTCCTACCATGCTCCCACGTGACCCTTGCAGTCGGCCAGGAGCGCTCTCTTGCAGGTACCACTAGTCAATCTTGTTTGTACGGCAAGGGCCTGCAGGGGGACGTTTTTGGCTGCTGCCCCCCTATTGTGGAACTCCCTTCCCCCGGAACAGGGTCCATCACAGCCTGAGCATATTCCAGAGGCGGTGTAAAACCTTTCTTTTTGACAAAACATTTGGCAGGTGGGGGAGGGGACAGGGGTTGGGGTGGGTGGGTTTATGGACGCGGGTGGGGGTTAAGTGTTAGGGTGTGAACTAAAGACATTTTAAATGTATTTTAAATGTATTTAGTGTTTTTAATATTGTAAACTGCCCTGAGCCTTAGGGGAAGGGTAGGATAAAAATGTAAATAAATAAATAATAAACAGGACTACTAAAAAATGCAGGTAATATCTGCAAATACGTTTCAGCTCTAATTTTAACTTTAAATTATCCTGGTCTGACACTCTGAATGAGATCACCACCATCCAGCCTGGTGAGCTATTGCTAAATTGTGCTCATCCCTCCTCTATCCGGCAGCTGGAAAAGTCATCCCTGGTAAAGAAGACAGAGATCAAGCCAGACCTGGTCACCATCTACCTGGATAAGGTGAGGCCCTGCAGGGCTCCCTGGACCAATATGGAGAAAGACTGTTTGGGGCTGGTGGTGTTTTCATAGTTATAGGATGGGGAGTCTGCAGGTTATTTCTGGAAGAAGGACTGGGTAGGAAAATGGGGAGCGTGAGTGTAAAGAAAGAGGAGTCCTTCTGGGGGCAGAGGTCTGGGATTATGAGAAGACAAGCAGCCCTGATTTACAGCCCAAATCAGTGGGCTTGTGCTGTCAAGTGCTTTGTGGACTGGGCAGCAGTAGAAGTCAACATTTCCCACTTCTTGGTGTTCTCACCCTTCCTGTCTCTCCCCAGCTGGATAGCGATTCACAAAATTATGCCTTCTCAGTGGAACAAGAGACTGAAGTGAAAAATCTCAAACCCACAACAGTGAAGGTCTATGACTACTACCACCCAGGTGAGAGACAGCTATGTTTACCACTCGGCCCATTCACACACACAGCTCTGACCTTCAATCCTGCCCCACAGCCCCCCTGCCATTCCAGTCCTGGGATCCTCACATTCTTCTACCTCCCCTTATTCCTGCCTTGCCACAATCCCTTTCTTTTCCAGTTCTAGGATCCCACACAGCTCTGCCAATGTCACCTAACCCTGCCTTGCAGCTGTTCTGTTCCCACTGCTGTGGCAGTGCCTCTTTATTCTTCCCTGCTACACCTTCTTCCTGGTTTTGATCTTCCCTCCACTTCTGTCAGTGCCACTCAATCCAGTCTTGCAGCATCCTTTGTTGTTTCAGTTCTGGACTTCCATGCATTTGCCAGCCGTCAAACCCCATGTAACTTGCATGATGTAATATTTCAGCTCTGTTCCTCTCTTGAGCAGAGGCTCCCTGGCCCATCTGCCAAGTGTGGTGGTGTGGACCAAATCAAAGTCATTGTGGTCATATTAGAGCTTCAAAGGCAAGTGCATGGAGAATTTAGTGTTTCTTCTGTGCACTCTCTCACCTTCCAAGGTCTCCTGGGAACATTAAGGCTCTTTGTTATGGCCCCGTCTCTCTATAAAAGGAGTCTATCAGATATCTCCATGGCCTGATAAGGAAGCAAAACTTAGATCCATGTATTCCAGAATTTCCTTTCCCAGCATCCCCTTGAAAATGAGAGCACATATCTGACTTCTGTCCTCTCCACTCTCTTCCACTGAAACTGCTCTTGCTAAAATCACCAATGACTTTCTCTTAGCGAAATCCAATGACCACTACTCCATTTTTCTCCTACTTGATCGCGCTACCTTTGACACTGTTGACCATTGCTTGACTCATTTAGCTCCCTTGGTTTCCAGGGCTTGGTCCTTGACTGGTTCTCTTCCTATCTCTCCAACTACTCCTTCAATGTGTCTCTTTGCTGGTACTTCCTCCAAATCCCTTACCCTCTCAGTAAGAGTTCCCCAAGGCTCTGTCTTCAACCAGCTTCTCTTCTCTCCTTACACTCTGTCTCTGGGCAAACTCATTGAATCTCACGACTTCCAGTACCTGTATACTGATGACACTAGTAAACTCTATCTTTCCACACCATCTCTCTCACCCTCCAACCAATCTCGCATCACAAACTCTTTGATATCCCTGCCAGGATGTGTCATCACCAACTCAAACTTAATATGTCCAAAACTGAACTTCTCATCTTCCCCAAAAACCTTCCTCTCTCTCTTCCTTCTTCTGTTGATGGGATCACCATTCAACCTGTCCCTCAGGCGCCTAGCATGAGGTTTATCTTTGACTTCTCCCTCTTCTTTAAACCTCAGATTCAATCTGTTGCCAAGTCCTGTTGTTTTCCCTTGTACAGTATTGCTGAGATCCGGCCCTTCCTTATTGTTTCCATGCCAAAACTAGTCCATGTTCCATTCATCTCTTGCCTTTGCTATTGCAGCCTCCTCCTTACTGGCCTTTCCCACACTCTTATCTTGCCCCCCTCACTTCTGTTCAAATTTCTGTTGCCAGGGTCATCCACCTCGATTGTGTCCCACCCCTTCTATTTTTCTTCCACTGGCTCCCTCTACCTGGCGTTGAGCACCAGCTCCTGGTTCTTACTTTCAAGAGCCCTTCATTGCCTTGCCCTCTGCTATCTCTCTACTCATTTCCCATCACACTCCTATCTGGGAGCTCTACTCTCCCTCCTCCTCTGCCACCACCCTCACCTGTTCTGCTCACCCTTGTTCCTTGAAACGTATCTACCCCTTCTCCCATGCTGTCCCCCTGGCCTGGAACACTTTCTCTGAATAGTATATATTCACTCTGCTCCTTCACAACCTTCAAATTCCTCTTGAAAACCTACCTCTTCTGTCAAGCTTTCTCTAGCTTCTCATTCCTTAGCCTCCTCCCTGATTTTCTTAGGGTCCCCTGTAACTAAGCTAAGCATGTGCACCTGCAACTTCATGGATGTATTCCTGTCTCTCCTTCTGTTACCTGCCCCTTAGTGTCCCTTCCCTTGTCTCTCTTAGATGTTAAGCCCACTGGAGCAGGAACCTACCTATAATTTATTATTGTAAAGCACCAGATAAATACTTAATATAAATAAAAGAATGTCTTAAAATCCTGGGAAGAACATGGGTAGGAGCTGCAGCCACTGGGATAGGTCTCCTACAAGGTGGAAAATTCAAGGGTGGGGAGGCTCTTGTCTTTGTTAATTTCTGCATCTCACAGCCAGTTCTCCTCTCCTCCTTGCAGATGACCATGCAATTACGGAATACAATGCTCCCTGCAACTCAGGTAGGTGTGGGATGGGTGCAGCCTTGAGGAAGCAGCATGATCGTCTGTCTGTTTGTTTGTTTTGTTTATACAGCACCAGCAATGTTCTGACACTGAACAGTCATGATTATGAATATGTCCCAGCTTTCAGGGACTTGTAAATTAGGATGGACAAAGGAGAGGGGAACACAGAGAGAAACAGGGCTGAGAAGCTGCAGGTGCACGTGCTTACCTTAGTTACAAGGGGAGAAGGTAGATCCTGAAGAATAAAAAGAAGCACCAGTGAGCAATCTATGGGGGTGAAGTGTTAAGGAGGATGGGACAGAAGGAATAGAGCATGTGTGTTGAGGAAGGGAGTTTCAGGGGACAGCACTGAAGAAGACTGTTAAGGAAATTGGACACTCCGGGGCAGGTGAGGGTGGTTGCAGAGGAGCCAAGGTTTTGGGTTGGAATTAGCAGGAAGTGAGGACAGAAATATGAGGAGGAGCAAGTTGTGAAGAGCCTTGAAGGTGAGTTTCAGTGGTTAAAGCAGGGAGAGATCTGCATCATGTTGCTTGTTCTCAGCTTGTTGGCTGGCACCGAGCAAGTCACTTCACCTGAACAAGTCAATTCGGTTTCGTTTCTATTTTCATTATTATTATTTGTTGTTTTTGTTATTGCAATAATGAAAATTTTCATTTTCATTATCATTATTGCAATAACAAAAACAACAAATAAATAATAATGAGAATTCAGAAAGATTGGATAAAGGGTCCTGATGCTATAGGACATTAACTTGAAAATGCTTTTCCGGCTGTCACATTTGTATATTCCATCCTGTTTACAAGACAGTTGGTAGGAATGTATCACATACCTTTCCTGTCATCTCTGTCAAACTACAGGACAATTTGATAAAGGGACCCAATTTTATAAGCAATTGAAATTGTCCCCTTGAAGACCATCATTCAGATAAATAGCAGCACATGCAGTGCCAGTCAGAGGCAGGCACCTGGCATGACAGTGGGAGGGAGGCTGTAGGAGGGAGGATGTGTAGCAACCCAAAAGACTGACAGACATATTCACTGGCCAATTACTGCATGCATCCAGCTTTACAGGATCAATTGGTAGTGGCTTTGAGGCGGGCAAAAGGGGCAGCCCTCAGGTGGGCCTAAATGGGACATAACTGGGACTTTGGGGATAGCATCCCAGAAATCAGGAGACATAGTTTACACAATCATCCAGGCTGGCCAGTTATCATCACAATCACATCCTGCAGCACTGTGACTGAGGACATCAGATAATCTCTATTGGCTCTTTCTTAAACAGATGCTTCTGAGTCGACTTCCCAGTAGCAAGTGGGGGAGAGAGGTTGGGATGGTCATAGCACAGAATGAGGATATTTGGTTGACATTTCTGCTGGCCAATTGGCATCACAAACCGATCTTATACCACAGTGTCACGTAAGAGAATTCCTGGCATAGTCTCCTCTGCATATGCTGTGCAGGCATATAAAATTGGGACCCTTTATCACATCTTTCTGATATATGAAATATATAATTGTGAAAGTATGATATACAGCCCTGACAAATTTCATGTACACTGGCTGGACTACAAAGATGTTACAGTCAGACATACATTTATAAATTAATTGCTTATACCACCTGGACCATTTATCCAATTCTTCTGAAAGTTGGCAGAGAAGAGATAGTAAATATGGGAAAGGTTATAAACTTGCCAAGTTTCATCTACATTAAATGGGAGGCAAAGAAGTTACAACCAAGAATGTATATGCAGATTTTTGCAAAAAATAATATAATTCAACTGCTTATAAAATGAGATTCCTTTATCCAATTTTTTTAAGAGTTTGGTACACTTAATGCCTTCCATTGGAGGTACAATTCCACCAAGTGTGAGCCAAATATAATGAAAAACAAAAAGGTTACAGCCAGAGATGTGTTTTCCATTAAAACCAATGGAAAATGAAAATGAAAACAAAAGCAAAAAGAAAAACAAAATTTTGATATTTATAAAAACGAAAATGAAAGATTTAAATAATGAAAACAAAAACCAAAAAACGACATGGGCCCCTGGTGCACAACTCTAGTGCATAGGAGTGAAAAACACTGTGGCTTATTCCTTGAGCTACCCAGTCCTCCCTGACTAGGAGCTGGTTAGCACCAGTGCCATAGAGTTTTTACAGTATTTGAGTCATCCCTGGATATGGGGCTGAATTAAATCTTGTTTCTCAAAGGAGACTAAGCCCAGCGTGCTTTTACCACCCCACCCCACCCAAGTAATTACCCCAGGATAATATCCTGGGCTCTGGAATAGAACTTTAGGTCTGGGGATAAATGCTCAAACTCTGGCATCAGTTCTATTTGGGAATCCAAGATTTTATCCTTATCCAAAATGTGGTAGCTGGTATATTTATCCAGAGAAAACAGAACATTTTATGCATATGCCTGAACATATCCCATGACCAAGTTGATCCTCATGTAACAAATTCATAGAGATAAATGACTGTGTCCCAGTTCTAATCCCCATTATCCATCCTATCCCCATACTTAGCACTGGTTTGACCCTGAGAAAGCTAAAGGTAAAAAATCCAGGAATTGAAGCTGTTTATCCTTTAGAGCTGTCCCCAGAAATTCATCCAGATTAATGGTTTTCTCCCTCTTTCTTTCTGCAGAAGTCAAGAAAGAGGATTTACAATGAAAAAAAACCTGCCCCTCTCTCTGGATCCAGATTTCCTTACGCTGAATGTCCCATTGCAGAAGGAAGAATGACCTCTTAGTTTTTGTCTTCCTTTCTCTGCGGCTTATTACTGTTCCCCTTCATTTCTTTCCTTCTTTGATGTGCCCCTGAATTTCCAAGGGAAAACCTGGCCTGAAGTGAAACAAGTTTAAACTGACCAGTGACTGGAGAGAACCAGAATAATAAGAGGGTTGGGTGGAGCCTAAGAAAAGGAGGTCAGATCCACCTGAATGACGTCTCGCTTTATGGACTGCACCACAAAGAAAGAAAGAAACAAACAAACTGACTATGGGCTTGTTCTCCTGAGCAAGCCGCTTCAGTTCCCACAGTCAGGGCAAACCAGGGGTTAAATAAATATTACTTCCCTTCCTCTGATCTCCTTGCCAGGTAAGCTACAGGCAACAGAAAGTTGGGATAATGAGCCATCTGGTGGATGTGCTGCAAGGGAAACACAAAAGCAGAAATTCCTGACAGTTTCTTGGGACAGGGTGGGTGGAAGCAGTTCCTTCCCATACAGATGATCACCCTTTGTGGAATATTAATCTCCTTCCTTTAACCTTACTTCTTTAGACAGGTAAAGACCTCCCCTTGGTCATCACTTTAACACTCCTTTTCGTGGAAACTCACGGGAGGGGAGGTTAAAGTGAGTTGGGACTAGGTACTTGTGAGGCTCCAAGCCCTGAATCCTTGCTCCTGGGCCTGCAGCACCACTGCTTCATCATGCCTTGGGCCCAGCCTCTCTGCCCAAGAGCCCTCGCTGCTCTGTCACACCCCTCCTCCTGTCTGTCCATCCAAGCCTTTGCCATACCTCCCAGCTTCCTGGTAATTCACTTCAAGCTAGTTTTCCCCCTTGCTGGCTACCAGTCCCCAACACTGCTTATTACTGTATAAAAAATGATTTGTGGGGCCCCAAACCTATCTCACAAGTCATGCCCCCCCCCCAATAAGCCACGCCCCGTGCCCCAGAACGTGACAGAACAGGGAAATGAACTGTAGTCTGCAGCCAGTGATCTAATCACTAGACTAACCTGCCTCTCTA
>QEPC01001969.1:447366-466337 GCA_003113815.1 Sphenodon punctatus | reverse complement strand
AAACTGACTATGGGCTTGTTCTCCTGAGCAAGCCGCTTCAGTTCCCACAGTCAGGGCAAACCAGGGGTTAAATAAATATTACTTCCCTTCCTCTGATCTCCTTGCCAGGTAAGCTACAGGCAACAGAAAGTTGGGATAATGAGCCATCTGGTGGATGTGCTGCAAGGGAAACACAAAAGCAGAAATTCCTGACCGTTTCTTGGGACAGGGTGGGTGGAAGCAGTTCCTTCCCATACAGATGATCACCCTTTGTGGAATATTAATCTCCTTCCTTTAACCTTACTTCTTTAGACAGGTAAAGACCTCCCCTTGGTCATCACTTTAACTCTCCTTTTCGTGGAAACTCACGGGAGGGGAGGTTAAAGTGAGTTGGGACTAGGTACTTGTGAGGCTCCAAGCCCTGAATCCTTGCTCCTGGGCCTGCAGCACCATGGCTTCATCATGCCTTGGGCCCAGCCTCTCTGCCCAAGAGCCCTCGCTGCTCTGTCACACCCCTCCTCCTGTCTGTCCATCCAAGCCTTTGCCACACCTCCCAGCTTCCTGGTAATTCACTTCAAGCTAGTTTTCCCCCTTGCTGGCTACCAGTCCCCAACACTGCTTACTGTATAAAAAATGATTTGTGGGGCCCCAAACCTATCTCACAAGTCATGCCCCCCCCCAATAAGCCACGCCCCGTGCCCCAGAACGTGACAGAACAGGGAAATGAACTGTAGTCTGCAGCCAGTGATCTAATCACTAGACTAACCTGCCTCTCTACAACTGAGCATAAAACAGGAGTTCTTGTGATTGAATCGATATGATGGCCAAGGCAGTGGATGGGGCAGAGAAGTCATGAGTGAAAGCCAAGTAAACCACGCAGGGTTCTGCTGGCTTTCATTTCTAACCCTGAAATGGCCAATATAAGCCTCTCTCTGGCCTTTCACATTTCTTTGGGCTCACTACTAGTCGGAATATTTCCTAGGGCTCAGTCCGCACCCCCTTAAATTGAATTGCTGGGGTTGAACCCTGGCAGTCCTCCCCCCCCCCCCATTAAGCCCTGGTCCCCACCAAACTAAATTGGAGAGTCTTGCCTGTTCCAAAGCTACCAGAGGTCACTGGCAAGGCACTTTGGTGCATAAGCATTTCACACAAACCTGTAGAAGCGATGTAAGGGATAAATGGAGGATTTCTATTGCCAGGGCTGTTCATATGACTCCTAGCACTTGTATGGGACATTAAAGCAAACCCTCCTACCCATTCATAGGGGACAAGCAGGATCTCTGACACACAGAGAACACCAAATACTTGGGAGGAACTTATTTCCTGACTCAGTGATCCAAGAACAGCTTTAGTATTCTTTGTTTAGGCTAGAAACGCCTCAGCCTATAGAGAAACACAGTCATTTCTGCCCCTGGCTCTTGCCAGAGATTAGTTTACTTGTCTTTACTACAAACCTATTTTAAAAGCCCCAAAGTCTAACTGATTCTAGTGGCTTCTCTTTTCATCTCTTTGCTAAAGGGGAAATTCAAAGAACAGGGGCATCCAATCTGAAGTACAAAAAAGGGTAAATACTGAACTCTGCATTTATATATGCTAATTCATGTCATTTATGCAAATGTAAAGTAACTCCTTGCCTACCATTGAGACTACGCTGAAGCAAAAAAGCATTTTAATAAAGCAAACTTGTGAAAACCCATTATTTACATCTATGGCATCTCCTCAGATATGACAAACTTGAACCCTTGCCTGTTTGGCTTCCCTTTTAAAGCTCTACCTTTTGAGAGACAGGAACCATGATTGTTGGCATGTGAAAATGGACATTTCTTCAACTAGCTCTAGTGGGAATGCTTTTTTGTCAACAGAATTCAACAGTGTCAATCACAACAGATGCAACTCTTGTAGGATGGGGAACACACTGTCCCAATTTAAGAATCCAAGTTCTGTAAAATCTTTGGGAAAAAAAAATGCATATAAATGGCCTCAAACTATGAGCAGTAAGATGAGTTCTAAAAATATTTTCTATCCATGGTCCTCCCACCTGACAAAGTACAGTTTAGGACACATGTACAGTATTGAACATAGGAAAGAAAAACCTAATGCACTGTCAGTGGGGTGGAGAGGAAGGGAAGAGGGCCCTACAAGGGAGCTTCCTATGGGGTCGTGCAACCCAGTGGTGGCGTGAGACATGGGTGTTCGGAGGTACCGCTCGGCGACTGAGTAGCTGTGATAAGTGCCCGTCAGGATAGTAGTTGGGCCTAAGATCCTACACAAGGATCGGGGCCCCTATCATCATAGGGCGCCGAGCAGAAACCACCACAACCCTGTTACCCACTCGTGTCAATCAGCCCACAGAGGGAATAGGGTAGTGCAGTGGTTATCGTGAGGATGGGGGGGAAGGGGGACCCAGGTGTTGCGGGGAAGGGAACACAACTCACTCAGCCGCGAGGGAGACACCAAGGAAAAGGGACATGCACTCAGGTCCAAACACTCACCTTTCACTCCCAGATGCACTCCATGGGAACACAAGGACTCAATCACGCACCAGGCTCTCTAGCACACTTAGTGCAATCAGCTTGAAGGAAGGGGCAGCAACAGGGGTTCAGGTAACAAGACTCTCTCAAAGGGAAATCCATAACATTCGCTCAGGGGCCAGTCTCTGATCACCGGCACTGTGAACCCCACGACGCCGGCGTTTATACTGTTGTCCCCACCTCCTTTGCATGCCAGGAGGCGCTGTGAACATCGCCGCGGCGCTGCGCGGCTGCCGTCACTCTGTAAGCCCCGCGTTGGGGATTCCGAGGGCGTGGCTGGGCGGGGACCCCGGGAGGATTCCCCGGCGGCATTGTTGTCTGTTGGTGCGGCAGCGGCGGGAGACTCGGCGAGCGGTGTCGGGGCTGGCTGGTTATGGCGCCTCTGCTGTAAGTGTCTGAGGGGGTTGTGTCGGGGAGCAGGGAAGCGGTATCTTACATGCACACATATAAGTTGAGAGATAATGGGCTCTGCAGCAGTACTGCTGCAAAGTGGCAAGGAAGGCTAGTGGATTAAACTGAACACAAGTCAGCGGTGAAATGTTTTTGCAAAAAGTTGTATAAACTGAAGCATCCAATCCAAGAGGTGAGAAGTTATAGTACCACAGTACTCAGCTCTGGTCAGACCTCTTTTGGAATATTGCAGTCAGTTTGGGGCTCTTTTTCAAGAAGGATGTTGACAAACAAGAAAGAATTCTGAGGACAGAACAAAGACGGTCAAGGGTCTAGAATACAAGTCCTATGAGGAAAGACTGAAGAGACTTCGGCATGTTTAGCCTAGAGAAGTGAAGGTCAAGGGGAGACATGTTATCTGTAAAGGTTCAGAGCCCAGGGCATGGGTAGATTTGGGGATCAGGTCAGAGCAGGGGTCCAAGATTCAGAGCAGCGCAAGGAACAAGGCATGGAGACAGAATGTAGCTAGGTCCGATGAGCCATGTTATATCCTGGGTGACAGCCAGCAAGGAAGCTAGAAGGCACAGCAGAGGCTGGGGCAGGCTAGAGAGGGCATGGCAAGAGCTATAGCTGAGGAGAGGGAACAGGAGCCGACTGAGTCAGGTAGCTGGGGTGGCCCTGTGGAGCCACGTGCAGCCTCAGAACCCCAGACTGCCTGTTTGAGGCTGGGTCCTGATGTTGACAGTTTTCAAATATTTAAAAGGTAGCAGTAAAAAGTTGGAGAATGTTTGTTCTCCGCTGCCACTGAAGACAGAAACAACAATTTTAAATTGCAGGTTCAGGTTTAATATTAGGGAAAACATCCTAACAGTTAGAATAGTTTAGAAATGGAACAGACTGTCTAGAGAGGTGGTGGAATCTCCTGCTGTGGAGGATTTCAGGAAAAGACTGGAGAGGCATCAGGGAAGGGGGTTGGACTAGATGGCTTGGATGGTTCCTTCTAACTCTTCAGTTCTATGATTCTGTGACAATAATGAGTGATGCAGGGATGATGTACTTAACTCATCAGTAATCGTGGAGGAACTTGGAGCACCTATGAAGAGAAGGCCAATTATGAGTTGAATGGATGAACGGTTGCCTGGACGGTTACGACTCCTGGGTCACTGACACCCAGAGCTTTATCCTCCCATATTTATCTTTCCCACTCAGCTAGTCTGAAGCTCACGTACGTCTGTTATATCAGACTATGTATGCAGGATACAGTAGCCTCAAGGACATACACCACTACTACCCAGTGTTGGAGAGCACGCCCCTTTCTAACAGAGAGCGAGGGAGACACACTTCTTGGTTCTAAGTCAAGTTGATCAGGCAGGGTGTGAATGTGAGAGCCAGGGGGGACATACCTCCACTAAGTCAAAGTGAGCAATCAGCACCAAACGTAGCAGCGACACGTGCGCGCGCACACACAGGCTAAAGGAGGAGCACACCACACTAAGGCCGAACTATCAGCTGTGCTTGAGAATCAGAGGAGACTCATGCCCCTCACTGTGCCACACTGACCAATCTGCATGCGTGAAAGAGGAAGAAACACTCCCTTTTCCTAGTCCAGCCAGAGGCATAGCTTTAATAGCTGCAACCATGTCAGTGCCCGCAGCCTGGTCCCACGTGCATGTTGAATAATGCACACACACTGGAGTGGAGTGCCCCAGCAAGGGGGCCATTCCATCTATCTTCTGCACCAGCGTCTGTTCCCATCTAGCTAAGCCCCTAAGTCCAGCCAATCAGTGCCAAGCTTGAAAGCGGCAGAGGAGACCTATCCCCTGCTCTCCTCTCTGTGGCAGTCATGATGAAGAATGAACATGCCCTCTTTTTCTAGAGAGAGTGAGAGACTATGCTGTCTGTGGCTCCAGCACACTCCACCTACCTGGATCCTGCTTACTCACAGCAGGGTCTGATTCTTTTCCTGAGTCACTCCCATCCTGTCTGTGCCCAACCCAGTGCCACCCCTTCCATGGTGATGACGATACGACACCTCGGCGTCCTGATTTGTAGTGCTGGACATTCCTTTATCTCTTGCAGCTACTGACAGGGGGCGGACCTGTCACTTTACTATCCCTAATCATTCCCATAGCACTACTTAGCATAGGCAACCCTTTAGAGTCACAGATTTTCAGAGACAGGTCCCTGCCCAGTGAGCTTACAATCTAAGAGGGACAAGGGTGAGGGGAACACACAGGCACAGACAGACAGACACACATATTCCCAGGTTGTGACTTGCCCAGGGCCACCCAGAGAGTTCATTGGCAAGGGTGAAATTTGAACCCTGGTCTCTCAGGTCCAGGTCCAGCAACTTATCCACTATTAGGGGGGGCACCAAGGACCCATGTCGTTTTTCGTTTCCATTTTTTCTTAAAAACTCTTTTTTGTTATCGTTATTAGCTACATTTTGTTTTTTGTTATTGGTGTCGTTATAGGTATTGATTTTGAGTAATTATGAAGATTTTGTTTTTGATATCATTTCCATTGTGCACTGCCACCAGTGGCAGAAGTGCCAGCGGACACTTGCCCCAGACTTCTCAGAAGTTGAACTCCTTCCTCCCTTTTTCATTATAATGCAGTAGTAATAAGTACACAATGTAAATATGAAAAATTACTAATATTTATGTCTAACCTACACCTAATAACCTATACTATATGCAATATATTCCTATCTAAGTATATATATCAATAAACTTCTATCTATCTATCTATCTATCTATTCTATAATGCTTATCTATCTATCTATCTATCTATCATATGAACAGGGGGACACAGACAGGGGAAGGGGAAAGGAAAAAACTATAGGGTATATCTATCTAATCTCTATATTACCTCTGTCTATCTATCCTTCCATCCATCCGTCCATCCAGGGGGAGACAGACAGGGGAAGGTAAAAGGTAAAATAAGGGGCATAAGGAAAAGTAAGGTATACACTCAGGGCTGGGGAAGAGTTTTAGTGCAAGCACCAGAGTTCTGTAAATGCAACTTGACACAGAAACAGTTAACACAGAACAAGAGTCGAACAGCCTGGCCCTGCAACATAAAGGGTTGCAGTGCCCGCCCCAGAGCCCCCATAATTGGTTCTAGGAGACAGGAGGCATTGAGCAATCACAGGGTGCCATTCAACTGCCTGGGACCTGCTTGCGCTACTCAGTGGCCAGCGATTACATCCATCAGGTCCTTCCGCTCTCATCACAGGCCCAGTTCAAGAGTTCAGCACTGTTTCTGGCTCCGAAATGTCTGCTCCCTCCTCCCCGCTCCACATTTCCCTAAAAAAAAAAAAAAAATCTGCCAGGCAATAACAAAATCAATAACGAATTTTGTTATCGTCATTGATTTTGTTATTATTTATCTTTATCGTTATTGTAATAATAACAAAAATGAAGAATTTCATTATCAATATAATGAAAACAAAGTGCACGCCCCTAGACACTATAACACACTGACTCTCTGCACTGCTTAACCCTTGCTGCATGTTACGGTCACCAGACCTGAAGATTATTCCCCAGACAGTTCCTGCTCCATGTGCCTCACAGACTCTCAGACCCATATCAGGACCAATCTTTGCACAACATTCCTGGATTTTCCCAAGTCACAGAAATTAGGTTAAAGCTTCCTTCAAGTATCTAACCTGGGGCTCCCCTCAACAGTGCCACCAACCCAATGTCCGTATCATGCAAAGCACACAAGGCTTAGTTAAAAGAATTTTATATTTACAAATCAGATTAAGTACAGTGCAAGCTTGATTTAAGAGCGTAAGTCAAATAAAGGGATATAAAGATAATGTAAAGCTACATTACTTATGAAATCCCTAAGCTAAAGTCTTACCCTAACCTTGAGTTCATATTTTGGTCTGCAATTCTCAGCCGATGATTAGGCCAGGTGCTATTTTTCTTGGTTAGTTCTTGAGGTGCTTTTTCAGTCCATAGATCATGCAGAATTAGAGTATGAATTGGTCTTCTCCCTTGATTGTTTGTTTGTTAAGTACCTTTTGATGATGTTTTCCAGATATTTCTGGGAGTTTCTCTCCTTTACTGGAAACTGTCTCTTAGGTCACAATCCAACTCATCCATCAACACTTAATCTACATCTCAATTGTTTTTTCCACCTGGCCCACAAAACTAGGGATGGAAAATCATACTGAAAATTGGGATTGGTTCAGAATTGGACTGACCCAGCTTTAAATTGGCGTTTAGATTACATGGATTGGATTTGGTTCCGAGTCTGAGAAATAGTCTGCCCCCAGCTCTGCCTCCCCCTGCCCGGCTCAGGCATTGGGCAGGAGACCAGGGGAGGTAGAGCTGGGTGTAGAGGGGCCGTGCAGGAGGGGGATAGTTGCCTCCCAGGACCCCTGCCCAGCTGCCAGCTGAGCATGTGCAGACCAGTTGCCATTTTTCAAAATAGCGTTGACGCTGCCGGTGCCATTTTGGAAAATGACTGCTGTGCAAGTACAGAACAGCTACAGTAGCCATTTTTGCACAGACACAGTTACTTTCTCTAGTATTTCTGCCCTGCATGGCCATGAAAAGGCCGCACCAGGCACTTTTTTCCTAGGGGAAAAAAAGGTAACTTAATCAACTAACCCCTCTCCCTCAGCACCCATCTCTGTCTCCCAGGATCCCTGCCTGGCACATGCCTCCCACAGACTTCTCCCCGGTTGCCTGCCCCAGCTCTGCTGCAGCAGGTGCTGGGGTGGGTGGGCACAGGCAGGGGTTCCGGGGGAGGCGGGTGCCAGGCAGGGGTCCTGGGAGGCAAGGACACCTCACCCCTTCATGACCCCTCGACCCCTGCCCAGTGCCCGGGCCTGGCAGGGGCCCAGGGGAGGCAGAGCTGGGGGCAGTTTGGTGCATGCATAAGAAGCCAGTGCCACTCCAAGGAGCTTTGATAGACCTCACCAAGAAAACTGAACCTTTTTGATCGTATCCCCCGGTAGAATTGGATTGCTTCTGATCAATTTGATTCATTCGCATTGATCTGATCCTGATCTTCCCTACAGAAAACCTGCTACCTGGTTTTTGTGGGCTCACGATATACTTCTGAAGTTATTTTCTTTATGTAGTTCTCACACACAAACTTTCATCAATTATTGTATTTTATTTATCTCTTAAGTATGAGTTGCTTGGTACCATACATGCCTGGGATACATGAATCTAATGTACTCACACAAGGAACATGTATATTACATGTGTTCTATGTATGTTGTATTCACAAGCCCCATTGCAGGGTGGACAAAAACCAAGCACACTGCCAACCCCAGGGACCCCATGAGACCCTGTGACAGGGTTTGTGAGCTGTGGGACCGACCGATTCAATCGTAACCGTGGAAATCATTATATAAATGATGACATGTTTGGTATTATTGAAATGGTAAGGGAACACTGGATCCAGTGAAGGGGGAAAATTGATGTAAAGAAAATTAAGTTTAGAAGTATAAAGTAAAATGTAAATCACAAAAATAAGCCTAGCAGCTTTGGGGACAGGAAAGGGAAGACAAGTGAAATGGAGATGAGGAGATAATGGAAGATACATGACAGACCACCAGAAGCACTTTCCCAAGAGAGAGCCTGATATCAACAGGTACCATTCTGCCATGTAGGGAGTGAGAAATAGACATGTCAGCAAAGAAGGAAGTGCCCAGACTCCCACAAAGCAGCTGGAATTATGGATTTAAATATGAACTCACGTCTAGGGTGTAAGACCTTAATATTGAGATTTCATTTCACAAGTAATGTAGACTTGCGTTATCTACTTTATATTCTTTTCTTTGATTTGCACTCTTGAACTGATCTTGTCTTGTACTTAATCTGATTTATGCACACAAACTTCTTTTAATCAAGCTTTGATATTCTTGTGTGTCTCTATGGATACTGACAATGGGTGACCCAGTCGAAGGGAAATCCCTGGTTAGATACCTGGGTGAACCTTAATGTACGTTCTATGACTTGAGACGATCCAGGGACATGGAAGACAGGGTGGTGAACTGGGACAGTTCTGGAGGGAGCTGTGGCCTGTGACCGTAAATGGGGAACCTAAGTCATGGTCGGTCTGGAGAAGTTTAGCGGGGAACCCCAATCCCTTCACATACCCACACAATACTGATGTTGTGGAACAAAAGGCAGGCTTTGCTATCAGGGAACACACAGGAAAGGGGGACAGGGTGGGGTTGAAAGGCATGGCTGAAAGGTCCAGAGAGTGGGCAGTTCAGGTAGGGTTGAAACTCGCTCTTGATATACTCACAAATCTTGTTGAGGACCAGTCAACAAGATTTCTGAGAATGAGCCTAGAATCGGCTGATTCTTGACCCATTCTCATATGATTCTCAAGAAACTAAAGTTCCAGGCATGGGGGGCAGCTAGGGAGAAGGGACGAGGGTGTTTAGGGGAGCAGGGGAGGCATGGGAGGGTGAGAGAGGGGACAGAGGAGGAGCAGAGTTCACGGACTGGAGTACGGAGGAAAATTAGCATAGAGAGGTAGGGGGGAGCAAGGTTGTGAAGAGCTTTATAGGTGAAGACTAGGAGCTTGTGCAGGATTCATTCAGGAAGGGGGAGACAGTGAAGAGAGGAGAGAAGGGGCTGCAGGTGGTCAAAGCGACGGGTGAGGTGGATGACCCTGGCAGCCGAGTTTTGGACAGAGATAAGGGGAGAAAGGGGAGACCAGGGGAGGCCAGTGAGAAGGAAGTTACAGTAATCGAGGCGATAGATGACCAGAGCGTGAACAAGGGTTTTGGCAGAGGAGACAGAGAGAAAAGGACGAATCTTAGCAATGTTATAGAGGGAGAAGTGACAGGATTTGGCAACAGTCGATGTAGAGTTTAAAAGAAAAGGGTGAGTCAAAGATGAAGCCTAAGCTACTGGCATGGGGGATGGGAAGGATGGTGTCCCCATCGATAAGGCTCGACAGGGAAGAGGGGGAGGAAGGATGAGGGGGGAAGATAAGGAGTTCAGTTTTAGCCATGTTGAGTTTGAGTTGACGTTGAGACATCCAGGTAGAGATATCAGAGAGACGGCTGGTGAGACGAGCTTGAATAGCTGGAGAGAGGGAGTAGAGAGATAGAGCTGAGTGTCATCAGCGCAGAGGTGATATTGGAAGCTATGGGAGGCAATGAGTTTGCCTAAATAAAATCATCTAAATAAATAAAAATCTAAATAAATAAATAATTAAATAACTCTTCCCTCACAGCCAGCTCTGCCTCCCTACATGTTCTGCTCCCTTTTTGAGGCAGTTAGGGAGAATGCCTCTTTCTTGCCATTAAGTTCCTTTGGCAGCTTCAAGGCCTGTCGAGACTGGAGCATGCTCAAAAAAGCAGCTCCCATTGCCAAACTTCTGGATGATGAGAACTATGCTTCAGTTTTCTGGCTGTCTACTCTTTGTGTCCCTTCTAAAAATTGAATCCTTTATATTCCCAGAGAACCTCTGCTTAAACACAACAGTGTACAAGCTTGCCCCAAAATGGAGCCTTTGTCACAGAGTGGGAGGACATTCAGGGCCATGTGGTCTTTATCAGGTTCTAGCGGAGGTGGGCAAATATTGGACAGTGTCATTGGCCCAGGGGAGATGAGGCCCTTAGGGGCTCATGGCACAGTTATAGTGCCCCTAAGGGCAAGGGGCATGGTCTCCAGGGTTTGGGGAAGGGCTTATGCATGTCCTATCTCAATTGCTCTTTGGACTTAGGAGTCTCTGGGGAGATATTTAGACTTCGACACCAGAACTCCAGTGTTCAGGATTCAAGCGTGGCTCTAACTGGTTGTCTGTCCCAGCCCAAGCAATGGGAGCAGTAATGCTCCTCTGGGCTCTGGCTCTGCTCCCAATCACAGCTTCAGAAACTCCAAATCCGTAAGATTTTCCACTTCTGTTTGTTGGGGCCCGGTGGATGGGTGGGCAGGTTTTGTGGGGGGGTTGATGTGGTTGTAACACCAGACCAGACTGTAGTGCTGAGTTCATGCCATAGAGAGGAACAAGGTGGATGAGTGGCAGAGGTTTCAGTGTGTGGATATGGTTCTTGTTGCCCCTGATATATGTGGGATGTGGGAAAGGAAGGTAGAACTTAGCCTGGGTCCTGGGGGCTTTGCCTTTCATTTGCTAGGCTCCCTTCCTCATGCGTACTGCTTCTGCGGTGGGCTCCCAGGGCTGGATTAGGCTGTTCTCCACGGTGATGCAGAACTCTGCCAGTGTACTGTACTGGGATCCTGTAGGACATCGGGGAACCCCACCTGCCCTTAGGACAGGAATGGAATTGCACTGCAAATTCTTCTCTTCTCAGTTTATGCAATCTCTCTGAGGGCGTTTTCAGATAGTCAAAGTAACGCGCACTAGTTTGAAGCAAGTATGGTGTTTGTTAGTCCGCACTAATGTAGCAATGCCTTTTAGATGTAGTGCGGGCTAATGACTCAGAAAATAATTGTAACCTACCAAACAAGGACATTCGTGCGGACTACTTTAAATACTGTTCTTACAAAAACAAGTGGTTGGGGTTTTATAAGAACCGTACTTATCTCTTAGTCTGCACTAATAAGTGTCGTTGACAGTGTTCAGACAGACAAACTAGTTCGCACTAGAGTCAGTTAGTGTGGACTAATTGTCCATGTGAAAACGCCATGATACAGAGTCTCTGGCCCCGGGGGTGGGGCGGGGAAGGGTTGTGCCTTCTGCAAATGTTTTGGTGGCACTAGATTCCCTCTCTCAGAAGCTGTGCCCCTGAATTCTGGAACTGTGAAGGCAAACACTTACACACGCTGCTCCCCATACTTAGCGTCAGTCCTGTTGTGATTGAATCTTTTGGAGTGGAGCAACCTGCCCCACCATGGCAAAGCATTTCCCCAAACAGCCTGAAACACCAGCAATGCTCCTGTCTAGAGTTGCAACCAGACACCTAAAGGTTCGAACACCGGACAAATCTCGGGTGTCCGAATTGACCCGGACCCGTTTGGGCACCATCGATGCCCAAATGGGACCTGACAGGCTGCTTGAACATGCCAGCTGGCCTTTGAAAGTGACAGACCCTGGCTGAAGTGCTGTAAGGGGGGGGGGGGAGCGTTGGCTAGCCTTTGAAAGTGACAGACGTGGCCGGGACCTGTCATTTTCAAAGGCTGCTTCCCACCCTACAGTCTCTCTCACCTAAGAGGCACGGGGGGGAGGTGGGGGTGTAAGCACCGGCTAGCCTATGAAACTGACAAACCCTGGCTGGGACCTTTGGGAGTGTCAGTTTCTCTGGATAATGCTCCCATTTTCGGGTATCAGGCACCTGACTGATTCTCGGGTAGCCTGTTGGGTGTCCAGTGGGGTGCCTGAAAATGCAGCTCTCTTTTTGGCTTTGCCTTCCTTTTTCTTGGGCCTTGCCCTTCTTCTCCCACCTTGCCCCTTCCACAGCGCTGGACACTCAAGTTTTCCTGGCTTGAAGCACTGCCCAGGAACAGAGAGGTCCCTTAGTGCTGTGTCAGCAGTGCACTGATGTCATGGGCAGGATCTATGGCCCTGGGCCAGTGATGTAGCAAGGCTGTGGTGGGCCCAGGCTCATGTGGGGGGAGGGGTTTTATTTACCTTAGCTGCTGCTGAATTTTTATGATGCATATCTTTTATATTGCAGTATTTTAGATGGTTTTATTGTTGTTTTTATGCTGTACACCGCCCTGAGCTGCCAGTGTGCAGGAGGGTGCGGGATATACATTTTTGTATAAATAAATAAATTATGGGCTCCCTAACAGCAAGAGGCCCCGTCTCCAGCGCGGAGGGCAGGGCTTATGCATGAAGGCAGCACCACCTCACCCCCTCCAGAGCAGCAGCAACCCCGCCAGGCAGGAAGTTGTAAGAGTGGGTGAGGTCAGCACGCCATCCCAGCTCACTCTGAAAACTTCCTTCTTGGCTGGACCCTTTGCAAAGAACCTGAGTGCTGCTAAGAGATTTTCAGAGTGGGCAGATGCGATGTTCTGGCCCCACTCCCTTCTCAGCTTAACATTTTCTAGCAGTGCTCAGATCCCTTGTAAAGCACCCCCTGAGAATCCAGGGTCCCCTGAGCCCTCTCACTTCATGGTAGCTATGTCCCTGTCCTGGCCCGTCCCTGGCAGTCACCGCAGACACTCCAGTCTGGTTGCAGTGGGATATGGAGCAAATGGCAATCTTCCATGGAGCAGAGAGTTTACACCAGGACCAAGCTGCTCCACTGAACCCGACCCTGCAGACAGAGCTTCATTTGTCCCGATGCTAAGTCCCAGCAGCTCTTAGACAAAGGGTAGTCCTGGCTAGGGTGGCCGCCTTCAGTCGTTTCTTACCTGTCACTTCCATTTTGGCCTATGGGAGTGTCAGATAAGAAACCACCACAGGGGGCAGCCCTAGACCCGGCACTTCTTCCATCCAGACCCTGCCACTGCTGCTACTCTGCACGGCCCCTTCAGGATACGGAAACACCATCCCCATTTCCTCACCTGACAGGATGATTATGGATGGGCAGGGAGGAGGCTGGCCCATCAGCTCTTTGGCAGGGAAAGTGTCTTGCTACCAAATGAATATTGGGCAGTGCTGGTGCCAGTGCCCAGTTCCAGACACCAGCAATGTTAATCGGGGACTGAGTAAAGCCTGGCCAAGTAGGGGTAGAGGAAGGAGCTGGTGGAGTCATGGGACCTGCAAGGGCTGCTCTGCCAGCCCTTTTGAATATCCTCATGCTTCCAGGGTCAATGGGCAGGATTTCTGCCCTCCCTCCCTCCCCCTCTTTCTTTCTTTCTTTCTTTCTTTCTTTCTTTCTTTCTTTCTTTCTTTCTTCTAATTAAGCACTACCTGTAGAAGTACTTTGTGTAGAAAAGCTCTTTCTACCCACAGGAGCAGCTGAGAAGGGTTCCCCTTAAGCTGCCTTGTTTAGACCCTGAACCGCCATCTCCCATCCCTCACCTCCCCTTCTCTTCCAGACACTATTTGGTGGTGGTCCCAGCTATAATCCACCATCCCAACCAGGAGAAGGTGTGTGTGCACCTGAGCTCCCTCCCCAAGACCGTCCACCTGGCAATCACGCTGGAGACGACAACCCAGAACCAAACCCTACTGGAAAAGGATGTGGAGCAGCCAGGGATCTTTGAGTGCATCAGCTTCCAGGTGAGTTCAGCTGCTGCAAGTAGCACAGCAAGGGGCCTTCTGAATCAGTGGTAGAACAATGCCTGCCAGTGCAACTAGGAGACAGTGTGCTCCGCTTCGCTATCTTGAGCCTTATCAGACTTAAAGTTGTTGTTTCTCCTGCTGGGTCCTGCCACCACCACTGCTCTGCTATTGGAGCAACAGTGACTGCACAGGGTCTGCATTGAGAGGCAACACAGCCTAAACAGCAGTAACTATGGGACAACGGGTGTTAACTAATGAGACATCACCCCGCTGTAGTCCAAGTTCAGTCTGTGCAGCCCCCCGCTCCTCACGTTTTGCATGTCCAGCCTAATAAATGGGCAGCCCCCTGGTGTGTCTTCCATGCACTTGCAGGCAGCCCCCACTGGCAGCCCCAGTGAAAGCAAGAGATGGGCAGGAATTGGTCGCTCCTTGGATGCTCTAGAATTTCCATCCATGACTCTATGGTGCTGGCAGACCTGTATGCGTGGAGGCGCTGCCGCAACCTAATTGATAGGATGCGGACATGTGGGTGCACATTAGCTCGCATTTGCCCACATGGCAGACTCCACATTCTCCATGCTGCGTGAATGGGGGCTGCAGATCAGATTTGGGGGGGGGGGGGACACCTAATAAATGGGCAGGTTGTTTTCACCCATCCTTGTCTTTTTAGATACCTCACCACATTATGGGAATGTGTAACTGGCACTGCAGATAATGACTGCATCTTCTCCATTGGATAGGGAAGTGGAGATATTAATGCAGGGCGAGGGGTGGGGTGGGGTGGGATTTTACATGGAGGTGTAGTTTATAATGGTGAAACCAAGTGTTATGACATTATGTGGGTGACAGTAGCATCACTGCACCCACTCCTTACCACTGTAAAGGCTTCTCAGGGAGCCAGGTAGAAATTGGGCACAAACAGCAAAATTGGAAAATTGACCTTGCAAAGAAGCAGTGTTTAGTTCTGGGGCTGCTTAAATCCATTTTCAGAAAATCTTTCTAATGTGTAATTTTTCTTTTCCCTTTCCTCACATCCATTTTACCCCCATTTCCACAGGTCCCGGCATTAAATCCCAGGGAAAACATCATCGATTTTAGCGTAAGTCTCACATCTCTCTATTGTCTCTCTTCCCCCCTCACAAAACAGAGTCCCGACTCCCAGTCCCCTCTGTGCACTGGAATAGTTAATAGGACCTAGTGGTCCCAGCATTCATCCCCAAGGAATAGGAATGAGGGGCCAAGAAGGAAGAGAGAAGAGAGAATTAGAGGAGAAGGAGAAGGGAACAAGGAATGGAAGGAGGAGAAATTGGGAGAGAGAGAAAAAGGGGGGGGGGGGACAGAAAAGGGAGAAAGAAGAAGGGGAAGCAAAGGAGTGCAGCATGGATTGGAGGAAAGAAATCAGGAGCAAGGGACTGGTTCAAGATTAAACGACATCCAGCCTCATTGTCACAGCTACTCTGTTTTACTAATGATCTTATAACTCAGCTCACTCCTTCCCAGCAGTCTGTCTACTCCTGTGCTAGCTGCTAACTGCTCCCGGGACCCTGTCCTTTGGTGCCCAAACTCCAAAATGAGATTCTGCCATTCAGGGTCAGGCCACTGGAAGGGAGAAATGACTGCAGTTCACTAGGGGACCAAGCACTTTCTGTAGCTTGTTGCTTTCAGTCCCCAGATAGCACATTTGTAACAGGAGGCTGTGGGAGAGAAGAAAGGCTGATAATGGGAAAAAGATTTTTCTTAATTCATTATCTCCTTGAAAAGAGGGAAGATGCAGAAGCAGAGAAAGTCCCAGCCTCCCAGCCCCCCCACCCCCAGCCCTTTATGTCCTTTCTCCTCCGCTGAAGTGTCCTTTCTTTTTGCACCTTGAAGCAAGAAAATTTGGCCTTTGTTCATGTCATGGTCAAGAGTGGCGAGAGTGTGAGCTTTGAGCGCAAGAAGAAGGTGTTGATCAGGCACCAGATCACGAGGAACATCATAGAGACAGACAAGCCCTTTTACAAACCCGGAGAGACAGGTACAGACAAGAGGTGGCATCTGGAGCCTATGGGCTGACGTGCTTGTCCAGCATCAACCATGGTGCTGCATTATGAGGGAAGGGGGTGGGTATCTGTCCCCAAAGTCAGTGTTGATTCCAGTGTAAAGGAACAGAGGGTGCTGTGGCAATTTGTCAGTAATTCAAGGCCCAGGCTATTACTGCTCCTCTGGTGCTTTCAGCAAGAGATTATATTATCATCATTTCTCTGACAGCAGTGCAGAGAACAGTATTTCCTGGCGGGCCATACCCTCTCCAAGCCTACTTTCTATGGGCATCAGGTAGGGGGTAGTAAGGAGGAGGAGAGATCTCCGTTCCAGTTTTGGGAATGTAGACAATCTCCACTCAGTTGCGTGGGCCACTGCTTTCTGCCACCACCATGGCATCCTAAACCCCTGCCAAGGCATTCCTAGTACATCTGCTTGAAATGGGAGGAATAAAATGGTGGCAGCTCCACCTCTCTCCAGAAAACACGCCCTATAATTTGGTGGCTGGCTGCATTTGCCAATTGCAGTGCATGTTTCAGATTATCGGCCAAAGCCACCAGTCACAACGCTTGTTTGTCAGATCGATAACTACAGCCATAAATCACAATGCAGGAAATTATGCATTGTGACTGGTTGACGGCTGCAGCTGTCAGTTCAGGAAATGACTGAACTGCTCTTTTGGCAGGTGTAGCTAATCACCAATTGTAATGCATGTGTCCTGAACAGAGGGCAATTGAGCTGGTACTGCTGAGATAGGAGATTAGGTTGCTCCGGTGGTAGCAACAACAATGTGTAATGCACGACTTCTGGAAGGGAGTGAGTAGAGTTGTTGCTGCTTCTCTCAGTGGGTCACATGCGACTTGGATCAGTCTTGCCAGTTTAAGAACACTAAGGTAGAGGCACTACTGTGCCAGGTACTGTACCTACTAGTTCTGGTACTGTGTAGTTCCGCTACCTAGATAATTTGTTATATAGAAATAAACACAACAGGTAGCTGAGCACTGCTGTATTATGAAAATGCACAGTATCCAGTTTTTAGTGTTAGCATTCGTATTGCTTTAGTTCATAATTTGCATCTTGAGGTTCATTGGGCCTCAGCTCTGTAGCAGCCACTTTGGGGACAGGTACCTTGTTGTAGGGGGATCTTTGGGAAAAGCTGAGAAAATAAGAATAGGGGACAAGGGGATGTGGAAGCATGGGGAGGGAGACTGGGGGACATTTGGCTTTCTGAGAATTGGTCCCCTAGCGTGTGACTTGCTGCGTGTTCTATATTATTCCAGTGAAGTTTCGAGTTGTGAGACTTGATGCGGAGTTTAAAGCCCTCAGTAAAACGGTGAGTATCACTCTGACTCCTGTAATTACAGACCACCAGTGCATTGTGTATGTGCCAGGTCAGGAGAAAATCCCAACTGAGAGTACTTTTCCTCTTTTCTTTCATTAAGGTTTTTATTAGTTTTTGTATTATATAACAACAATCAGTCAATTCAGTTTTATTATGTGAGGCCAAAGGCTATTGCAAAAATACACAAGGAATATAACAACAAAGAAAAGCAAAGAAAAAAACCCCAAATCCCCTAAGCATGGAAACAATATCATCTATCATATGCTATATCCGCACCAGCCCAATATGCCATAGATGACAATCCCAAATATTACCTTATGGGGTGTAAGCTGGCCCACCCAATCAAGATGAAAAATGTATCAAACTGGAAGGGGGGATGGCAGAACCCCAGGAGAAGTAGAAAGAGTCCTAGAGGGGAAAGAAGTGGGGTAAGATTGGGAATACAGAAGCCCTAATTTTACTCCATGCGATGCATAGCTGGAATGATTTCTTGGGTAATATTATGTGACTATCTGCTCATTCAGCCTGCAGTTTAGAATCATAGAGGTGGAAGGGACCTCGAGGGTCAGCTGCTCCAATCCAACACTTAGATGCAGGATGACTATAGCTACAATGATCCCTGACAGAGTGATGTCCAGACTCTTTTTTGAAAACCTCCAGCAATGGAGAGCCTACAATGAATCTTCCTAGGCAACTTGTTCTATTGCTGCACAGCTCTTACTGTTAGAAAGTTTGTCCTGATATTAACTAGGGGTGAAATGAGCAGCTAACTTGCTGCTCTTGAGTATTTCTTGCTATGTCGAGCACCGGGGACTTTGATGTCCTGATGCAAATTCTTGGCAAGAAACATGAATCCCCCCGCCCCCATTGTGCTTGCACTAAATGGCCACCGCCCTTAAACAAACTGGCAGTGACACTATCACTATTGCTGCCAGTTTGGTTAACTGAAACCTACCTCTCTGTAACTTGCACCATTATTTCTAGTCCTGCGAATCACAGGTAGAGCTGTCCTTTGCTACCTTCTTGGTGGCAGCCCTTTAGAGCTTTCCTCGTATCTTCTCAAAGACCTCTGGTGTGTTATGCCTGCGGTATGTCGCCCACTCTTTAGCAATAAGGTCAGGCATTTCATTAAGAACATAAGAACATAAGAAGTACCATACTGGGTCAGACCAATGGTCCATCTAGCCCAGCATCCTGTCTCCGACAGTGGCCAATCACGGTGAGAGCTGTCCTTTGCTACCTTCTTGGTGGCAGCCCTTTAGAGCTTTCCTCGTATCTTCTCAAAGACCTCTGGTGTGTTATGCCTGCGGTATGTCGCCCACTCTTTAGCAATAAGGTCAGGCATTTCATTAAGAACATAAGAACATAAGAAGTACCATACTGGGTCAGACCAATGGTCCATCTAGCCCAGCATCCTGTCTCCGACAGTGGCCAATCACGGTGACTTGGGAGAAGCACCCAACAGGTCACAATGGAGGATCCATTCCCTGTTGTTTCCCCCAGCTCCCGTCATGTTCCCTGATCCTGTCTGGCTAATAGCTGCTAATGGACATATCTTCCAGAAACTTGTCCAAACCTCTTTTAAACTC
>QEPC01001969.1:413089-446624 GCA_003113815.1 Sphenodon punctatus | reverse complement strand
GCTTTCTGGAAATCCAGGTACACTATATCTACTGGGTCTCCCTTGTCCACATGCTTATTTACACCCTCAAAGAATTCCAACAGGTTAGTGAGGCATGACTTACCTTTACTAAATCCATGTTGACTCTTCCCCATTAAGCCATGTTTATCAACATGCCCTGTAATTCTGTCCTTAATGATGGTTTTTGCCATTTTGCCTGGCACAGACGTCAAGCTTTCTGGCCTGTAGTTTCCAGGATCACCTCTGGATCCCTTTATCGGGATAACATTTGCCACCCTCCAGTCCTCGGTACAGTGGCAAATTTTAGTGACAGGTTACAAATTACTAACAGTAGGTCTGTGATTTCATATTTGAGTTCTTTCAGAACTCTGGGGTCAATGCCATCTGGCCCTGGTGACTTGTTAGTATTCAGTTTGTCAATTTGCCCTAGAACATCCTCCAGCGTCACATTGATTTGTAACAGCTCTTCCAATTCCTCGCCCATAAAGCAAGGATCTGGCGTGGGTACCTCCCCCAAATCCTCCACAGTGAAGACCGACGCAAAGAACTCATTCAGCTTCTCTGCAATGTCCTTATCCTCCCTGAGTGCCACTTTTACTCCCTTGTCATCTAATGGCTCAACTGACTCCCTAGCAGGCTTCTTGCTTCTGATGTATTTGAAAAAGTTCTTGTTGCTTGTTTTTGCCTCTTTAGTAAGCCTTCCTTCAAAATCTCTCTTGGCCTGCCTTATTAGCACTTTGCATTTATGTAATTCCATATATCAATCAATGGTCATGATCCTTTTTAATGTAGCCATTATGTCTGCATGCACCATAAGCAAATCTCTCTGCTCTCAACCACTATTTCTAATCTTCCAGAAGGATACAATGGTACTGAGACCTCATACTCCCTTCCAATGGTTGTATCAACATTTTTAGTTCAACCAAGTAATTAACTTACCTGTTTTGTTACAATCTCTCCCAAATGGTGCTGAGCAGATATTCCATGCCCTTGATGTCCTCAGAGGTCTAGCATTTTACCTAGAGAGAACAAAACAAGAATGTGTGTTAATCTATTCATATCATTCTCACAACACAAAAAGGAAAGGCTGTATTATTAATGAACTAATATAGTTCCACCAATGTACCTGGTGCGGTACAATCGTTAATTAGAGGCAGGTCCCTACCCCAAGGGGCTCACAATCTAGGAAAAACAAGGGAAGGGGAGACAAGTGGGGAGGGGGGGGGGACAAAGGGAGAGACAGGGACACATTCATGAAGTTGAGAAGTCGCAGGTGCATGTGCTTAGCTTATTTACAGGGGAAAGGGGGACTCTTGTGAAAAATGGAAGAAGAGGCATCATTCATAATCCCCAGGTTTCCAGGGTTGGGGCCTAGCCTGGCAGGGGCGAGAGTCTGAGAACAGCGGAGGATCAGAGACTAGTGTGTCAATTTGTCAGGGCACCTGGTCCATGGGAGAGGCAAGCTGTGCAGTCAGAGAGTCACAAGGCTGGAAGGGAACTCAAGGGTCATCTAGTCCAGCTCCTGCACCACTGCAGGACCTGACACATCCCAACTATCTGCACAGAAAAATCCCACCAATAGCTACAAGCAGAGACTGGGACCAACCAGAGCACACCGATGCCTGTCCAGTGGTTGGGCAATGGTTATGTATTGGGAGAGTAGAGGTCAGTGCTAAAGGGTTAGCAATGGCTTGTAGTCAGGAATTCTGTATGAGTGATAGCCAGGGAAACAGTCCAAGGCAAAGCAGACGTCAGGAGTGGGTTGGATGGGGTAGACGTTTACCTAGTTCTCCTCATCCAGCTTCCATAAGGGGAGCCATTGCTTTACAATCTCCCATGTGTGGAATTATACAGAGGCTGCCTGAAGAACACAGGAGCTGTGATTCTTCAAAGGAGCCGTCTGCGTGGTCCCACTACTTGTCTACCTTGCCCTTCTTCAGAAACTTAAGCACGTACCTAACTAGCACTCTGGGGTCTGGAAGGAACTGAGGCGGGAGCACGTGCCTCTCCTTTTTATAGCTACACCTGGTGCATGTGCCTTAGCACCGGTGAAGGGACGTGCATGAGTGTTCCAGAGATGGTTCTGCCACTGTGGCTCTGCGTTCCAGTTCTCATGTGCAGGGCTATGCATTGCTACAGCTACACGCAAGTAACTTTACTTTTCTGTATAACAACCATGTTGCCTCTCTCTCTCTCTTGTCTTTTACAGTATTCCATGATACACCTGGAGGTAAGTAACAAGATATTGGTCTGTGTGTGTGCTCCTCTGTCCCAGCCTGCTCATATACTGCCTCCTGGCAAGCACTCTTTCATAAAACCTTTCAGCAGAGATAACTAGCATCAGGACTGAGCCTTTCCCTGCAGTGTTACCAGGGCCCTGTGGAGGTCAGAGGGGAAACATGGGTTGCAGCAGCGGTGAGTGAGGGGCAATTGTCAGCAAAGAAAGGGAACAGGGGGTGTTTACTGAGGGAGGGGATAAAGGGCATCAGTCCCCCCCGGGATTTCCCAGGGGGGCTGAGCCTCCCCCTCCTGGGCTGCAGACAGCACCCACTGGCTTTTCCCAGCCTCCCTGCCTCCATCGGACTGCAGCCCCAGCTACCCGGCTCGGCTGCATCTCGTTTCCACACCACTCAGGAGGTCAGGCAGCAGCCCGGGGAGGGGGATTCTTCAGTGACCACCAGGGGAGGGGCTCCGCTCCCCTCCTCCCCAGTGGCAGCTAATTAGAAGGCTAAAAGGCTCCACCCCCATCCCGCTGCTGACCCGCCTCTTGGCCCTCTCCCAAAGCTGGGTTCAGGGCAGCCTCTGCCAGCTGCTACATCTTCTGGCTGGTAGGCACCATGTGGTCTTGTGGCGTGCACGCAGCAGCACCACCTGCCAAATGCGCCGCCGACATGCTCACCTTCCTATTGGAGTGGCTGCCCTGTCCCCCGGGCAAATTCATTTTCCTATTTCCCTATTGATATTGTGGCGGGTTTTATCAACCCTGCCCGGGCGTATCACCTTGTCCCATTTTGTCTGGGCCACCAGGTTGGTCCAGATGATTCTCGTGTCGGGAAATAGCTGCTCTACCTCGCGGAGGTTGGCCTTGATGTGGACTTATGAGCCTGACCCGCTTTGTCCTTGGTAGGTCGTTCTCCCCCAGGTGGATTACCACGACATCTGGTGGCCTTCCTGGTGGTGTTGTCCTGAGGGTGGGGTGCAACTGGACCCAGTGCATCCCGCTCCGCCACATCCAGCGGATCTCTGCTTGGGCAGACAGGCCCAGCTGGGATCCCCAGCAGGTTTAGCCAGCTGCCTTCCCGGCCCAACGCACTAGGCTGTGGCCGATGATCCAGATCAAACTTTTCCTGGGGACAATTGTCGCACCTAGATGAACAGACAGAATATGTATGGTTAGTGGGCTGGGTCCCGGACATAGGTACGGTGTGCCCTGGAGTGCCACCATCCCACTGCCTCTATTTCCTGTTCCAGGAGGCCAGCTGCTGCAGTGAAGGACGCGTCCCCAATTCGAAATGAATGGGAGCCAGATTCCGAAGAGGGGAGGCAAGGCTGGCCTAAGGCTGCCCTCAGCACTGCTGTAAATTGGTACCTGGTGAGGGGGGGACCCGCCACGTGCCTAAAAAGGGGACCCAGTGATGGGGGGGCGGGCTGTGAGGTACTCCTCGATGGCCTGGACGGGGCACAGCTCTGCAGAGCTGGCCCTGTTCAGGGTAACCACACAGCTTATCCCTCTTTGGTCGGTCTTGGACCATCTTAGACTCAGGCGGAGCACCTGTTGGTCAACTTTTACGTCAGTGATGGCAAGGGCCCGCCCCAAGTTGTCTCGCTCTGTCTCAGCTACAATCTCGCTTACCCAGAATGCTCCAAAGAAGGCTACCGTAAATACTGCTGCAAAAAACATTACCTCGTAACAGTCAAAACAAACATGATGAAGTGCAACACATAATCTAAACAGAAGGTGAGGGATGATGGGAGCCCTGGTGTCCTGCTCTGTGACCTGCCCACGTGACCAGCTTTGCAGCATTCTCTTGGTGAAAAAACCTCTATAGGTTGCTCATGAACCCGAGGGCCCCAGAGCTTACTCACAATGGTCCCTACAGCTGCACCCTGCTGCCTCAGGGCCATAGTGAATTCCGGTATCTGTGCTTCGGGGATGGGGAACCCCAGCCACAGTGGGCCCGAAATTCCTGAAATTCCCTGAAGGCCCTGTTGTGCTTGGGTTTGGCTTGCCAAGAATCCTTGTATGATGTTGTACAGGTCTAGGATCCAAGGATCCACACCGCTGGAGGTATGGGTCCTGGGAAGAGCCTGGCTCCAGGTGCCAGGGAGCGAAAACGCTCCATCTGGAAGGGAGAGATGCCATTGGCTATGTTGTTACGGATGCCTGGTACATGCCTGGCCACGAACAAGTTGTTATACTGCAGGCAAGCCCGCACTAATGCCCTAACCGGCTTTATAACTCGTGGGGATCTCGAAGACAGGGAATTAATGACCTGAACCACCACCATATTGTCACACCAGAATAGGACAGAATGGTTAGCGGACTCTGTCGCCCACAGATGTACAGCCAGCACGATTGGAAAAAACTCCAGAAACGAAAGGTCCCTGGTAATGCCCTGTTCCGTCCACTCTGGCAGCCATTGCCCGGAACACCACCTGTCCCTGAAATACATCCCGAACTGAAGCCAAAACCCCCTGAAGCATCTGAATGAGCTTGTAGCTTGACTTCCAGGAGGAGCTCCTCCCACCCGAAGCTGACCCTATTGAAACCTTCAAGGAACTCTGCCCATGTTCGGAGGTCCTCTCTCATTTCCTTTGTGGCCCTAATGTGGTGGTACGCCAGGGGTCGCCCCATGAGCCTGGCATACAGTCATGAAAGGAAAGCACAGCCGGGAGCCACCACCCTGCAGGCAAAGTTAAGACTCCCGATCAGGGATTGCAGCTCCCTGATCGTGACCTTCACTGCCAACAAGCATTTTGCTATTTTTTGCCTGTAAGATGGCAAGCTTGTCCTTCGGGAGGTGAGAGACGGCACATAACGTGTTGAGCTCGATGCCCAGGTATGTGAATGAGGTGGATGGCCTTTCCATTTTTTCTGGGGCCAAAGGGATCCCTAACCCATTGGCCACTCTTTTGAAAGTCTCCATCAGTCCTATGCATTCACACATTTTGGGGCTGCCGATGAAGAGGAAATCATCCATATATTTGGTGATCTCCCCCCCGTTGCATGCTGCCTGACCACCCACTCTACCATAGAGCTAAAACGCTTGAAAGCAGAGCAAGAAATTGAACAACCCATGGGCATTGCTCAGTTGTAATAATACCGTCCCTGGAAGTGAAACCCCAGGAGATGAAAACTATCAGGGTGGACAGGCAGCAGACTAAAGGTAGATTTTATGCTGCACTTGGTGAGCAGCGTGCCCCAGCCTGTGGCTTTGACCAGTCATACTGCTAAGTTGAATGTGGCATAATGGGCTGCTGTGAGTTGCCTCGGGATAGCATCGTTCACCGACCGTCCCCTGGGGTGGGACAGGTGGTGAATTAGACGGTATTGGTCTGGAGCTTTCTTTGGCACCACCCACAAAGGGGAGACTACAAAGTTTGGGAAGGGTCTCTTTATCCAGCTTGGTCTGAACAACATGTTCCAATCCGGATACAGATTTGAGGTTGGGGGAGACTCTGGTTAGCTGTACACCTCTTATGGGGATCTTAAACCCTTCCTGAAAACTGGTCACTATGTAGGCCACCTCCTGTCTATTAGGGTGCCCCCCCCAATGCCTGCTCCAATCTCTTAACTTTGACCGGGGTTGGGGTTCCCCCTTGTGTGCCCCCTTGGTTACCCATACCTTGGGGGCCCAGTGGGTTCTTCCCTTTGGCCTAAGATTGGCGCCCTTTGTTACAGGCTGTTGTGGCATGGTACCTTCTGCATATGGCACAGGCGTGGCAAAATCTACACCCACTGCACCTGCACTTTCCCGAGTGGGAAAATTCCCAATGCTGGACACCCCCTGGAGTCTGGGCCCTCATTTCGAAAGGAGTCATTAGCCGGGGCGACCCCCCCCCCCTTTTGTTAGCACTTGTCCACTGTCTGTTCGGGGGGGCGTTGGCTGCATCATTCATGCAGTCCAACCAGAGGTCGTGGACGTCCCACCTCAAACTGGGTGTGTAGGATGCCCTGTGCTGAAACGCCTAGTTGCACCTGAGCCAGGAATCATATGCACGATGGACTATATTGGCATACTTCATCAGGGCATAGGCCCTATCTGGGTATGCCTGAACCATGACCCCTTGAAAGATGGAGTAAGCTAAAGTTCAATTGGCCCAGTTCCTGTCTGCCTTGGGGCAATGGAAACGCTCCTTCTCTTTTTTTATCCTCCCTGTCGTTTGGGTCTGGTATGGGGTCTGGGAATAGGAGGGCGAATATATTGATATATTCATCCTTCCATATCTGCTCCCTTGTAGGCTGGTGTAGGTGGTCTCATATGGGGGCTGACACCTGAGCATATCCGCCCCCACTCGGGGGGGGCGTGTCCAGTTCCCCATACCCCTTAACTGGGCTCGGGGCTGGAACCACACTTGAAGGACGTGAGCCCCAGTGGGGTCCATCCCTGCTACCATGGCCGGGGGGGGGGGCAGTGGCCTTGAGGCCCTCCATTCCCTCCTGCAGCCCCAGGGAAGCTGTGACCCATGCCCCATTCCATCATAGGTGGGGGATCTTGGTGCTGGCGTTTTGGTGGGGGCACACTGCTTCCTTGGCCCAGGTTCCAGCTTGCAGTGTACTGGGCCCCCCCAGGCGGACTGCCAGGGGATGCCGCCTGTGCCCATGGTGAACCCTGAGCCCACGCCTGGGCCCAGGGAGCCACTCCAACAACCCCTGAAGGTGCCTGGAGGACCGTGCCTGGAGGACCGTGCCTGGAGTTGCCCATGCAGGTGCCTGGAGGACCGTGCCCACCACCCCTGTTGCCCCCATTGCTGGCTGCCAATGGGTAGGAGCCTGTGCCCAACCCAACAGGTAACTACCCATCCCTGGGTCTGCCATACCTCTGTAAGCTGCAGTGTGATCCCCCGGGTCGGCTAAAGTTGGCTGGGACTGATAATCCTGCACCATGGCCTGGAGCCCGCTTTCAAGTGCCTCGAGTCTCCGCAGCGTGTCCGGGTCCTCTTGTTTGGGTGGTTCCTGCCTATCGTCTCTCGGTCTGTGTGCTGGGAGTGCCTCATTCATGGAGTACAGCCGGGTGAAAAGAGGACAGACGCCTGTGTCCTCTGTCGCGGTAGGGAAGCTTCCGTTGTCCTGGCCCCCCGAGGGCACTCAGTCTAGGCGCCGCACCAGCTGAATCTAGATGTGGCTTGCTGCTCCGAATGAATGAGAAGGGAGCCTCCCGGTGGGTGAAGATGCCCCTCCCCCCACTGGGGAGGGCCCTCACAGCCCGCTCCTGGTTAGCTGCTCACCCCGTTGCCAGGGGTGACCTGCGCTGGTCCTGGCTCTCTTTCCTGCCGGCCTGGCCACCCCGCGCTTGCTCATGCTTCAGCAGCTTTTGCTGCAGCAGGGATGAAGCCTCTTTTCCTGCCTTGCCTCTCCCCTATCAGGAAGCGTGACAAGGGAACCCCTATCAGGAAGCGTGACAAGGGAACTGGTTACTAGTTCAGGCAGGCCAGGGGCCATTTGTTTGTTTTCTGCAGCAGAGTTTGAAGTGTGGAAAATATTATTTGACAGCCGATTGGCCAAAGGTTTCACAAGCCCAGTTGCTTCTTTGTCTTAGGTTTTGTCTTAGGTTAGATTTTGGCTATTATGGTTTTACAATGTTTGCAGGGACAAAAGTAATGGGCAAGTGCATTTCCGATATTGTAATGTTGCTCAATTGCACCTTAAGTAAAGTACTGGAAATTTGTCGCAGCACCCCCCCCAATGAGACACAGAGACCAAGTATTGGATTAAACAGGCCACACTCTTTATTCAATAGTTATCAAAGACGGTGGGTGATTGCCCACGCAATATGGGTCCAGTATGCTAGCTAATTAACTCTTATTAACCCGAAACTGGCCGGGATGTGCCTTCCCGTGCCAGCTCCATCACAAACAAGGCTCCCCTTCGACAGCACCCTGGCTCTGGCCGAAAGGGGGAGCGTCCCAACTGTGGGCTTGAGTAAGGAGGTGGGTACCCGCTAAGTCAGCAGACCGTGCAGGTACTTACTGACGAAACTGCAGTACCCCTCCCAGGTAAATAACCCCAGTGCGTACTGCCTGCGCCTGGCACTGGGTGTCACCTCCCCATCTCTTAAGGAGATGACTCATTCCAATTCCTAACCTATTTGACCTACTATAGCATACTGGACCCCCGCCGAGTGTGACATTTATTGATGAATTAAAATCTGTCCATCGAATTGCACGAATTGTACATGACCTGTACCACGTTCTTCACGTCCACTTAGCCAAATCACTTTCCAAATTAAAACTTATTAAAATTAATAATTATAGCCAAATAATAATCCAATCAACCTATTTAACCTATTCTGCACTGTTGAAGGGGCGAAACGGGTGATCCTTGAATTCAGGCTAGTCGCTAAAATTCCCCTTCGGCTCCGTAAGGGCAACCGGTAAATGCCACAGTGCTAGAGGTGAGGTGGGTGGGCTGCTTCGCGCTCCTGCATGAACTGCCGCTCACATGCGGCCAGCACGACTCCACCCCGCGTCAAGAGGGCGGAGCCCAGTGGAAAAATCCCAAAGCGCGGCGGCTCTGCGCACGTGCACCCACTGTTGCCGGGCAGATTCCCAGCGGCCAGAAGCACGCCACAGTGCTCCGCCGCTCCATTCACGTACGGTCTTCTCCGCCTCCCATGGACGGGGGCCGGACAATTACCCCGTCGCTGCCATTACGGCGGCGAAGGGGGCTTCTGTAATCTGGGCTAGCTGCTACGGTACTTCTGTTTTCTCTGCTAGTGTACTCTGCCATTGAACATATTGCCTGCTGGTGGTTATTGGAGACAAGTCCCTGACCAGTGGGCTTACAATCTAAAAAGGACAAGTGCTGTTTGCCCCCATGCACACTGGACTCACTTGGCTATTATTATTTTTTTTAAAGAGAGTGATTTGGGTTACCTGGTTTCACCCTGAGCAGATTTGGGGGTGGAGAGAAAGGTTTGTGACTGCTTTGTACCCCCTGTTTGCCCCCATGCACTCAGGACTCACTTGGCTGAGGCTCTGTGGTTTGCTAAAACTGCTCTCCTTGTGTGCTTGCTCTATTCCACTGAGCATGATCATGTAAGTGTGCAGTTTGGGGATTGGCTCCGCCTACCATTGGGTTGCCAGATTGTTGCAAAATAAAATGTTTTGCAGTTTTGATGTGTGGGTGTGGGTGTGTGTGTCTGGGGTGAACCCTGAACATTTACTGGCGGTGCAGGCTGGCTAGAAAGGAAGTGACTCTGTCACTTAGATGTTGTGTTTGGGTCCACATGCTGGGTTTGGCTCCGCCCCTTGCAGGGCCGGCCCGAGGCATGTGCCACTAGTGCCCAGGCACATGGCCCCGCGGGGGGAGGGGCCCCACGCCACCGTAGGCTAGAGACTGACAGACGCTGCCAGTTTTTGGTTTTTTCCCCACCGGGCGTCTCCGAGTCAGTCCTCGGGAGGGGGGGGGCGGGGCGTATACTTACCGGGAATTCCTGGCCAGTTATACGCTGCGGAGCTGAGCTGACACAGTCAAGTTGCAGGTAAGTAACCAGCCGTCCTTCATCCCCTGAAAATCCCCCCGCCGTAGGCTAGAGACTGACAGACGCTGCCAGTTTTTGGTTTTTTCCCCACCGGGCGTCTCCGAGTCAGTCCTCGGGAGGGGGGGGGCGGGGCGTATACTTACCGGGAATTCCTGGCCAGTTATACGCTGCGGAGCTGAGCTGACACAGTCAAGTTGCAGGTAAGTAACCAGCCGTCCTTCATCCCCTGAAAATCCCCCCGCCCCATTCTAGCGAGTGCCGGCCGGCCATTGGGGCTCCGCAGCAAGGCTTGGCACATGGTCCCTGAAACCCTTGGGCCAGCCCTGGCCCCTTGGATGTGGTCTGACCCCAGCCCACCCTGGAAAATTGAATAGTATACACCCCTTTGATCCTTCATATTTCTCTTCACAGTCATTCTCTGTGTGTCCCTGTAAATCCCAGCCTGGCTATTTTCAGGGGTGTGTGGCTGCTTGTGTGTGTGTATATGACTGACATGTATTCCCACCCACAGGATCCCAATGGGAACCGCATTGGCCAGTGGCTGGATGTGAAGCCGAGACAAGGCATTTTAGATTTGTCGTTTCCTTTGGCCTCTGAAGCAGCCCTGGGAGAATACACCATCCATCTGGGAGAGGAGGTTCAGCTTCCAAGTTCTAGAAAATCTTTCTCAGTGGAGGAATACGGTGAGATCTAGATGGAGACAGTATGAGCAGCTGGGGCCTTATCCGAAAGGGAACCAAACCTGAATTGGGAGCAGCTGTGCTGGGTTTCATGATTAACTGCAATTCTCTCCACTGGATGAGTCTAGGAATTCAGGCCACTTTCACACCTTCCCCCCATGCACATTTTGGCTGTGGGAGGGAATGCGCAAGCCAGAATATGCACGGGATTTGGCCAGTCTGAAAGCCCCCCCCCCACCAGTGGCTTTGCCGGCAAACACACGCAGAGCTACAGATCAGGAAATCCAGCTCTGTATCTCAGTGTGTGTTTTCCAGCAAAGCCGTGTGGTGGGGAGGGCGGGCTTTCAGACTGGCCAAACCCCGTATATATTCTGGATTGCACATTCCCTCCCGCAGCCAAAATATGCATGGGGGGAAGGTGTGAAAGTGGTCCAAGTCTCCGTTGGGTAGGGTTGCCATATATGCAACTTTTTTCAGGACAGTTATGAAAAATACATATTGCAACATATATTTTTCATATAGGTTTCCTTGACTCTTCCCCAGCATGTACGGAGCCAATTCCTCCTAAGGGCGAGCAGGATTTAGTCTTTCTAGCCATGCAGTCTCCGGCTGGTGTTTCAGAGATACTGAGGTTGTAGTAGGGCAAGTTCACCCCCCTGATATTTCCTCAACCTACCCTCACTGCCTCCTTGCAGAGCTGCCGAAATATGAACTGGTGTTTGAGGTTCCACCGCTGATCACCGCTTCGGATAAAGAATTTCAGTTCAAAGCTTGTGGCAGGTGAGTGGAGCTGCTTGTGTTACAGTGCCCACCCACCCTATCAGAGAGCATTGTCTAACAACCCCAGTCATGATAACAGACAATAAAATAATGTATGCTCTCTCCTCTGAATGGCTGGAGGACCAAATTTCAGCAAGAAACGGATTTCTCTGAACGCTCTTTGTCACTCCTTTAACCAGTACCTGTTGACATAAATGTTTCTTCCCATCAGGGTGAGGTGTGCTTGTCTTCTGGGCCCAGTCCCTATCCAATTCGGCATGTTCTGATACGGCACATTCAGGCTCAGTTTCTCTCAGACAGGCCAGTCCATAGTTGGAATTTGAGGCACTCAACCCAGCCTTAGTTTCTTGTCCCCATCATCATGGTACCAAGGAGAGCCAAACTCTCTTTTGGTGGGAGCTGGTACTGAAATAGTTAACCTGTGTAGACCTGTGGCTTTTTGGCTAATGACGATTGGTTTATATAGTTCTAAAGCCAGTGAAGTTTGAATATCACTGGTGCACAATATCACTGGTACACTCAACACTGAATACCACAAATGTTTCTTAAACCAGAAGATGGCTTACTTGAAGAGCACAAGGTAGACTTAGAATAAAAGAACAAGAAGGGACCCCAAAGGGTCATGTATTTTTGCCCCCTAGATGGTGCAGGATCTGCCCTACCTAATCTGGTCCAGAAATATGCTCGTCCTGCTTCTTCTTAACTCTCCAATGAGAACTGGCGCCATTCCTATCCCAGCCTTGTTCCCTTCCCTGTTTAAAGGGGATGGAGTTTGACTGAGGTGTCACTCGGAGTCATATTCCTGATGGAGGTCCCATCCCAAGACCTGTTCCCTAGGTAAATCAGGTGCTGAGGCAGGGGAAGTAGACTTTCCGCACCAGAGTAGGTACTCTGAGCTTTTACTCTGTTTGCTGAATTATCCGGTTCTCTTGTTGGTGTTTTCTCTCTTTCTGACACAGGTACACCTATGGGAAACCCGTGCAGGGGAAAATGGAGGTCATTGTGAGACGAAGTTTGAGTTATTATTATGATTCTGGAGAATTTGGTAATGCCTCATTATCTGATCTGGAGAAAGACTACACGGGCCAGGTGAGCTGATGGGGAAAGGGACAAACCAGTCTATAATCCTAAGCCATCTATGACATTCTAATGTGCCCTGGTTCTAGGGGTGGGACTTGGGGGAAATGATCGGTTACCGGTATTATCGGTTCTTGGTTTACTGGATCTCTCTGTATTACCAGTATCGGATTTTTTTCCCCATTGAAATCAATGGGAGAAAAAACTGAAAATACCTGCAATAAAAGACATGTCTTGTCTTGTAAAACAGAAAATAACTTCAGTTCAAACTGGTTCTTTCCTTAGCCAGACTAGATTAGCCCCAGCCACCCGAATACTACATGTTATTTCTCACACAAATATTATTATTTTTTACAGCATATAATACAAATAAACTCACACAAAGAAATCAAATCACCAACTGCCAGGGAAGGACACTAGGACAGTGACACCCATATGTCACACCACCACATTGACTGATGTGTTTTACTTAGCATGGCAATCAGTTTAGTTTGTGCACTAGGCACTACCTAGTCACTAGCCACCAGCCACTTTACATTTGCCACACAACAACAGTTTTAAAACTTTTTTTCACAGCACTGCAGCACACAAAACCAAACGAACAATTGTTCAGTCAGCTGCCAGGGGACACCTTACGCATGCCATACCTACATTGCCAATGCCAATGTTGTCAATCCACAATCCTGTGTGACCCCCCCAAATGATCAACAGGTACAACATACACGGCAACAACTAGATTCAAAACCTAATGTGTTCCCAGGATCCCCAAGATGACCCATATATTGCCAGTGCCAACATTTCCAATACCAACAGTGTTTAAAATTAATTCAAAATACATTCCGACCCCTAAAATGACCCCTCGCCTATACAGCCAGTGCCAAATATAATGTCAATTCAAAATGTTTGGTAGCCCTGGGAACCCCCCAAGTCATCCACATATTGGCAATGCCAACAATTCCAATGCCAACACAACAGTGTGCCAATCCCAAATTTAGTGTGACCCCCAAATAAACCAGACCTCCCGCTATTTCACCTCCATAACCCCAACCGTGGGGACAGGCAGTGCATGGGATCCCAGTAAGAAGGCTGTACATCCCCACCCCTACCCCCCAGAGGCAGGGCTTAATCCAGCAGTAAGTTGTTCACAGAGTTAACATTGGAGGGACTTTAGTTAACCCTGAGAACTCCTTCCTACTGTGTTAAGCCCTGTTCTTCTTAGAGGATCTCTGCGATTCTCACTCTTGGGGATTCACTTCCTGTTCCACAGGTACCGAAAAACCTCTCGTCAGCAGTATCCAGGCAGAATATGCCTGGAGAAGACTAAAACATGGTGAGGGCTCTGCCCCTCCATCCCCCTCCCATCCTGAGAAAAGCGCAGGCCCGCATCGTGAGGGAGGGGCTAGTATAAATAGGGGGAGGAGCCCTCACCGCCTCAGTTCCTTCCAACTGCGTGGCGTTGGAAGACCTCTCAGTGCTGCTCAGCGTTATTCAGTAGTAAAACTGTAAGAAAAAAAGAAATTTCGTGAGTTACTGACTGCTGCCCTAGCCCACGGGAGCCTTTTCCCCAGGCTTAGTCTGCCCCTCCAGGCGAGCGGGAATGCCCAAACAACCAGACTTCAAAAGGTGTAGTTCTTGTCCTGCTACCCTTTCAATCAGCGACCAGCACGCTCGCTGTTTAGCCTGTTTGGGAGAGGCCCATAATACCCAGGCTTGCAGAGCCTGCTCAGTCTTATCTAACAGGGCCAAACGGGCCAGGGCTCTCCGTCTACAGGATCTATTAACGAAAAGGGCACTAGAGGGTGGAGAAAAGGGCCTCTCAGGCTCCGCACCCGGCATTCCGCGACACCGGCAATGGAACCGGGACAGAGGACACCGACGGAGCCGGCACCACACGGTTCCGAGGGATCACTGTCGTTACTGAGACCCATGGTACCACCTCCACCGAAGGACAGTTCTCGCACCCTCGGTACCGTCCGCTCCGTGGAAGGAGGTACCGACGTGTCCCGTGCGCATAGCTCTACCTGCTCCTCGGAGCGCGGTACCAAAAGACCTGACGGGGACAAAAAGAAAAGTTCCATACGGGAAGCACCGGAACGGACCAGAACAGGGGATGCGGTGGCCCCTCAGCTGCAGGAAGCATCACTGTCCGGACCGACGGGTGCGACGCCACAACTACAGCCCTTACAACCGATGTCATCACTGTCGGGACCGATGGGTGTGACGCCACAACTACAGCCCCTGCAACTGACGGCTCTGACGGCGCAGGCTGTCTCGCCCCTGTTGCTTACACTACTACCAATGGTGCCAAGGGACTCATGCTCCCAGTTGCACAGGCATTACCGTTTGCGGTCCCGATCCCCACAGTACCGGGATGAGCGTGGAACCCTAATGAGGTACCATAGGGAACGCAGATCTCGCTTGCCATGCTCCTTCTGTTCACCCTACAACCCAGGGGACAGGCGCCATGAGTACACCTACATCCCAGGCTACCGATACCGGTCCTGGAGCCCATCAACCTATAGGGCGCGAGTGGATTTTGAGCTCCTGATACGATCTGGACTGGAACGTCCCTACGTACCTCTGCTCACACCGAGGCGGCACTGACAGCGACAATATCTTGTCCCCCACCTTCAGATGTGGGCTCGTGCCAGCGCCCCAGGACATCGGCACCATTGATGCTAGACCCCACATGCCAGCACCGGCGAGCGCAATGAAACAATCACAGGATGAAAGGTTAGCACCCTCTGGAGCTACAGAGCTACTAACCTCGCTACTGGGGAATCCAAGAGAGGAGGCGGCACCAATTCCGGTAGCCTCCCCAGAGAGATCTGCTTCTCGCTCATCGTCCTCGTCATCACCATCACTCGAGGTAAATGAGACAATATCCCCTCCCCCTCCGGATGCCATATCGGACCCCAATATATCCTTGGCAACCGAGGATTCGAAAGCCTTCCAGGCAATGTTCAGGAGGATGGCATCCTCCCTCCCCAAACTCCCTACGAGGGTAGTTAAAAAATCCCAAATGGGGCTGATATTTGGGATCTTAGGGGTAGGTGAATCTGGTCACATAATGCTACCACTGTTAGAGCAGCTGTTGGAACCTGCCTCAGTCATCTGGAGTAAACCCACTTCTGTGTCACCTATTAATAAGCTAGCGGATGCCTTATATGCTGTACCGAAGGAAGGGGCTCAGATTTTTCACAAAACCCCCCCCAACTCCCTAGTGATTGCCACAGCATCGGTAAAAGCCAGAGTGGGAGGGGTACAGACGTTTCCATCTGACAGGAAGGGAAGGAGACTGGACGTATTGGGAAGGAAAATATTTTCCTCTGACTCCTTGTCGTTCAGAATTGCCAATTACGCATCTGCCATGTGCGGCTACCAACACTGGCTGTGGTCAAGGCTCAGCAGCACCACAGATCCTAATCAGATAGTGGCTGTCCAGAAGGAAGGCATGCAGATGGCTCAATTTCAGCTGACTGCAAATATGCACATGACTGATGCCAATGCCAGAGGGATGGCATCTGCCATTGCACTCCGGAGGCATGCATGGCTCCGTTCCACAGCTCTGATACAGGAAAATAAAACAAGAATAGAGGACTTACCATTTGATTCTGAAAGGCTCTTCTCCGCGTCTACCAATGACACCCTGAAAAAAATTAAAGAAATTAATCAAACGGCCAGATCTACAGGAGTTATACGCACCATCCGTAAGAAACCCTACCGTACCCCAAGTTCCTATGCCTTTTCTTCTAGAAGGCCCGCATATCTGCCATAGAACTACAATGCTGGGAAGTGTTTCCAGCAGCAGACCTCGTTCCAGTACCATCAACCACAAGGCCCTCAGCAACGCAAGACTTTTAATAGACAGAGGGGCCGAGGCAAAGCATCCTCCAATTAATCTTCTGGACAGCAGACGAAGTCCCGTTTTTAACGACACCTTGATCAAGGGAGATTATGAGGATAGCCCCTCATTCCAGGACCACCTGTTGCCCTTCCTACCCCAGTGGGAGGCCATTTCCACCGACCGCTGGGTCAGAGAAATTGTCCAGCTTGGCTATGCCATCCAGTTCCACTCCCTCCCTCCCTCCTCCACCTGCCTCCCAAGGGGCTCCCTCCCTCAACTCAAATACTAGTTGAAATTCAGAAACTTCTCCAGAAGGAAGCCATTGAGCCAGTTCCCAAGCCTGAATTTAATACTGGTTTTTATTCTAGATTTTTTGTGGTTCCCAAGAAGGACAAGGGCTTCCTCCCTATTCTGGACCTCAGACAACTCAATAAGTTTGTCCGTAAATTTAAGTTTCGCATGACCTCCTTTCCTATTATCATTATGGGTTTGCAGCAAGGCGACTGGTTAACTTCCCTTGATCTACAGGATGCCTATTTTAATATTTCTATCCGTCCATCTCACCGCAAATACTTATGCTTCATTGCAGGAAACCTTCCGTTCCAGTACAGGGCTCTTCCGTTCGGACTGTCTACGGCACCACGTGTCTTCACCAAATGTGTCGTGGTGGTCGCTGCTCATCTCTGACGGTTAAAGGTCAGAATATTTCCATATCTGGACGATTGGCTGATCGCAGCTACGTCGCAGCAAGAACTTCAACGACATCTGCAATTGACAATGTCATTGCTTGAGGGTCTAGGTTTTGTCATCAACCTACCCAAATCACATCTACGCCCCTTCCAGCACTTACCCTTCATAGGGGCAATACTGGACACCCGCCAGGCAAAAGCATAGCTGCCAATAGAAAGGTTCCTTGCCATAGGCCGTGCTTGGATGTTCTTCAATCCCACCCAACCAAGTCGGTTTGCTTCCTTCACTTACAGGGACTGATGGCATCCCCTACGATGGTGACACCATATGCACGTCTTCACATAAGGCTGCTCCAACAATGGTTGGTGCAGAACTATACCCCAGCCCTCCACCCACTCATCATGAAGTTATCAATAACACAAGGACTTCTCAACAACCTACAGTGGTGGACAGATGTAGACCAAGTCCTAAAGGGAGTGCCTTTCGATCCACCAAGCATCCATGCATCGATCACCCCAGATGCCTCCCTAACCGGCTGGGGTGCTCACATGGGAGACATTCAAGTGCATGGACTATGGTCTCCAGAAGAGGCACGCCTTCATATCAACCTGTTAGAACTCAGGGCAATACAATGGGCTCTAAAAGCTCTACTACCCCACATCAGGGGAAAGAATATTCTAATTGTAACAGACAATACCACAGGTATGTGGTACGTGAACAAGCAAGGTGGAGCAAGATCTGCACACCTATCCAAGGAAACAGAGACCATCTGGCATTGGTGTATAGGACACGACATACATGTTCAAGCAATTCATTTGGCAGGCCAAGACAACTCAGTGGCAGACCTTCTCAGCCACAAGATGGCGGACCAGCACGAATGGTCACTGAAAGAGGAGATCCTACTGAACATTTTTCAAGAATGGGGGACGCCAATGCTAGATCTGTTTTCATCACGAGAGAACACGAAACTCCCAGAATTCTGCAGCTGGGCAGGACTAGCACCAGGATCAATATCAGATGCCTTTGCAATGTCCTGGCATGGGACCTTCCTCTATGCCTTTCCCCCAATCCCTCTCCTCCACAGAGTTCTATGCAAGGTCAGGGCAGATGAGGCCCATCTGATCCTGATTGCACCCTTTTGGCCCCGCCAAACCTGGTTCCAAACCTTACAAGCGATGGCATCATGTGTCAAGACCCTCCCACTCATACATGACCTTCTGTCTCGGGATCAGGGGAGAATCCTGCACCATGACTTGCAGATGCTCCACCTCTCCGCATGGTTGATCCTACCCTAATAAGGAACGCACCTCCAGAAGTCTCGGAGATTATGCTAAATTCCCAGCGACTCTCTACCTGTAGGTGCTATGAGATGAAGTGGAGGCATTTTTCTAAGTGGTGTGACTCACAGTCCATCCCTTCACATGCCCTAAATATGAATAATGTTTTTCTGTATCTTCTGGCCTTACAGAAATCATGTCTCTCCATTCCATCTATAAAGGTGCACCTGGCAGCGCTATCATCACGTCTACAACCAGAAGGCCAGGAAACCTTGTTTTCCCATTTTCTAATGAAGTCTTTTTGGAAGGGGTTGGTGAATACTTTCCCACCAAGATCTCGACCTGCACCCCAGTGGGACTTGAACCTTGTGTTATCAAAATTGATGTCCCCTCCCTTTGAACCCTTAGCCTTATGTACCTTGGAGGATCTAACCATCAAGACTACTTTTCCTGGTAGCAATCACCTCAGCACGGAGAGTGAGCGAACTGACTGCTCTTAGAGCTTCACCGCCTTATATCTTGTTTCATAGAGACAAAGTCAGCCTAAGGACTGATCCGACTTTTGTCCCCAAGATAGCTTCTCCTTTTCACCTGAATCAGACAATTTCATTACCAGTATTTTCCCCAAAGCCTCATACTTCACTCGCAGAATGGGCGCTTCACACTTTGGACGTCAAAATAGCATTAGCCTTTTACACTGAGCGAACTAAGAGCATCAGAGCATGTGACTCTTTGTTTATATCTTATGGAGGCCAGAGGATCGGAGTCAAGATATCCTCACAATGGCTTTCCAAATGGATTATCCTATGTATACAAAAATGTTATGCTTTAGCAAATAAGGTTCCACCCTTGGGCTTAAGAGCACACTCTACTTGAGCTACCGCTGCATCTCTTGCTAATTTTCATGGGATACATCTCTCGGACATATGTAGAGCTGCCACATGGGCATCAGTGCATACTCTTACTAAGCACTATTAACTGGACCTTGCAGCCAGGTCAGACTCCCAGGTGGGAAAAGCAGTGCTCGATTCATTATTGGATGGACATCCTCGACTCCCCCTTCCTTGAGGTAGGTGTTACAACTGCTTATTACTCTCCCCAGAGTGAGAATTGCGGAGATCCTCGAAGAAGAAATAGAGGTTATTTACTAGTAACTCTGTTCTTCGAGAGAGCTCCGCGTATTCTCACATCTTGCCCTCCTTCCTCTTAGTCTCGGATGGACATTGCTGGGGTCTTCCGGACCGGGGTTGGAAGGAACTGAGGTGGTGAGGGCTCCTCCCCCTATTTATACTAGCCCCTCCCTCTCGATGCGGGCCTGCACTTTTCTCAGGATGGGAGGGGGATGAAGGGGCAGAGCCCTCACCATGTTCTAGTCTTTTCCAGGCATATTCTGCCTGGATACTGCTGATGAGAGGTTTTCCGGTAACTGAGGAGCAAGAAGTGAATCCCCAAGAGTGAGAATATGTGGAGCTGTCTCGAAGAACAGAGTTACTGGTAAGTAACCTCTATTTACTGGGGGATAGGGACATGCAAACAGAACGGAGTTTGGCTGTTCAGCTTGAAACCTTAGTTTGGGTTCGTGGGTTCGGTCCCACAGAGTTTGGACACCCCCCCGAATGTTCAGAAAATTTGGCTGCCTGGAGTCTTGGGGCACTCCAGGGGTGCCTGTGGGGGCATGGCAGGCTATCTGAGACACAGCTGCAGCAGCAAAGACCAGGAAGGCTTGGGGCTTGGCACCCCGCATTGCCTGGGCAGGCAGGCTCAGCAATTGGCCCCTGGGAGTGCCCTTGGGGGCAAGGCTGGCCGTCTGAGCCCCAGCGGCAGCAGCAGCAGCAGAGGCTGGGAAGGCTTGGTGGCTTGGTGGCTGGCACCCATAGTTGGCCAGGCATTGCAGGCTGGCAGGCATTGGTGGGTCTCAGATGATCAGCCTAGCCCTGATGGGAATCAGGCAGGCACCCCCGGGGACCAAGCGTTGAGCCTAAGTTCTTCTGAAAAAGGGGAAGCATTTAAGAGTCCTCTTTACCCTGCAAAGAGCCTGGATATGCAACAGTAATTGGAACTGCGTACCCCAAGCCTAGTTCCCATACAGGTTCTTTCTCCTGTGAGCTCCCAGAATGGTAGCCCTCTGGTTTAGAACTGGGAAAGATGAAATGCGGAGAGGTCAAAGGACTTCCAAACCAGAAATTAGAACTGGGGTCTCTTGACTCCTGTCTTGTCCTGTCCTACAAATGAGCAATGCTGCTGTCTACCCAAAGTCTGCTGAAAGCAGATGTACTACTGGGCTGCCCGTTTCTGCCTGCAGGCCATGACAACACATGCAGACCTGCTTTGGGCACCGGCAGGCACTACTGTAGTCTTGTCACTCCTGCCATGATGGTGACTAGAACTGGAGAACCCAGCATAGAGTGAGAAGAACTGGAGGTATGCCAGCCTGCAATGCCTGGCCAAGTAGGGGTGCCAGCCACCAAGCCCTGGCTGGACCTCTGCCGCTGCTCCACTGATGCCAGCCAGCCTGTAATGCCCAGCCCCCTAGGGGTGCCAGCCACCAAGCCCAGGCCGGGCCTCTGTTGCTGCTCCACTGATGCCTGGCAGCCTGCAATGCCCGGACAACTAGGGATGCCAGCCACCAAGCCCCAAGTCTTCCCAGCCTCTGCTGCTGGATCTCAGATGGCCAGCCATGCCCCCAAGGGCACCCCAGTGAAGATAGAGGTCCCCATGAAGAGGACAGTGGATCAGGGAGTAGCATGAGAAGAAGAAGGGGGTGGGGTTAGGGTTTGCCCAGCTCCGCCGCCCCAGCCCCAAAGAAGAGGTTCCACCCTTACACCGGGTGGTACTCGTCTCAGGGACCAGGATGATGGAGCCTGGAGGAGCATGAGAGGGTGAAGGAGGGGAGTTGTGTGTGTGTTTGTGTGTGTGTGCCCGATGGTGAGGAGCCCAGAGGAACCAACAGAGGAACCCTGACAGTGGGGCAGTGGAATTCTTCCCTCCCTACTAAATCCAAATTGGCTCCTAAGAGCTCCTAAAAGAGCTCCTAAAAAGACCTCCTTGCCCTTCCTGGTGGAAAGGGGTGAACGAGGAGGAAATCCCAATCCTCTCTGCCTGACACCAAAGTGGAGGATGAAAAATAAATCAAAACCCACGGTGCACTGCATAAAAAAAATTGAAGGGGAAGGAAGTAGTACTTCTGTACTACTTTTCCCTGGTGGAGTGGTTGGACTGGGAAAAATTGGTGCCAAGCTTCAGTTTAAGTGCAAACCAAGGGCTGCTGCTGACTCATCACTGCCACTACTGACCGAGTTGCTGGCAGATGGAATTGCCTGCATCTTGTCAGGATGGACACAGGTGCAGGGGAGTGAAGATAACAGGAGATGATATCCAGGGGCTGGGTTTTCAAACATCATCAGGCCCCATGTTAAAGGTATCGTCCTCCATGAACCCAAGGAGGGGAAGGTTGGTCTTGAGAAAGACCAACTGTTCCATAGTCTTCGGGTCAATTTTAGAATGATGGGGACTGACAATGTCACTGGCCACACTAAATATCCGTTCTGACGATATACTCGTGGGAGGACACGAGATGTACCGCAATGCTACCTTTGCAAGGGTCACACCTGCATTTTCTGCACCCAGTAGGCCAAGGGGTTGGTAGCAGCAGGACTGGAGGGCTCGACAAGTTATTGCGACAGAAATGAGTCAGCAATATTCTGGTGTTCTGGAGCCCACTCTCCACCTCCTGTCTTCTCCTCCACCATGGCCTCTAGGTCAGTAAACCACAAGGAGGATCTGCCCTCACTTGCAACCCCTGTCAAAATGGAAGTTGCCTCTGGCAGTGGGGTCACCTGCCCTGGACAATTCCATCGCACCTCAGCAATGAGCCTGCCCCTGAACTCATTGAAGGATTCAGCATCTGTGGTCATACTCTTCTTGAACCATGGGTCAAGTAGCACAGCTAGGAAATATGGATGATACCCTTTCAAGGAGTCAAAATGCCTATTCAGATCATCGTCTAATTTCTTCACCAGCACCCTCACAGACCCATGCAGGTAAGTGCAAGAAAGCACCCCTCACGGATGTCAAAGCAGGATCACCTGACTCAGAATGGCAAGCTCCGCACTCAGCTCACCAGTGGCCTGAAGAAACAGCTCTAGAACCTGCATAAGCTGCTCCAACACTGTCCATTCTTCTCTGGACAGTGGTGTTGCTCCAATGGTCCGTGACAGGCAAAGGGCATGCAGCACCTCCTTCTGCTCCAGGAGCCGTTGCAGCATCAAGAAGGTGGAGTTCCACCTTGTGACCACATCCTGTACCAGCTGGTGAAGTGGGGAGCCCAACTCCTCCTGCTTCTCTTGCAGCTCCCGGCTGGCTGAAACTGACCGATGGAAGTATCCAGCGATCTTCCGGGCAGTTTCAAGGAGTGCTTCCAAGCCCTTGGTTCCACTCGAGGTATCCCAAACCACAAGGTTCAGGATGTGCACACCGCAGCGAACATTAGTGTAGCCACCGTGAGTAATGGCTGCCCTCATGTTGTTGGTGCTATCGGTTACAAAGTAACCAACCTCGACGGTTGAACCTTGGCACCAGACCCACCCATCTAGCATGTCATTCACCACTGTGAGGATATTGTCTGCTGTGTGTTGCTTGTCAAGCACCTGGGCATGCAACAATGCCCATCGATGCTCTTCGGGCGACACTACTCCCCGCCCCCAGTGCTGCTGCTGCTGCCCACCGCTGCGCTGGTGACAGGGACTGGTGACATCTGCCACCAGTGTGCGGTCAATGACATATATGTGTGGACTGCACTTTTGCTAGTTCACAAGTCTGTGGTAAAATGTATCACAGACTCCTTCCACGTGGGAGAACTCCGCATGAAGCCGGGACCATACCCTCCTGTACAGAGACGGAATAACCTTTGTGCGGAAGGTTTTGCAGCAAGAGACTCTGTGACAGAGCTCCAGCAAATGAATCAGCCATTGGAATCCGACACCCTCAACAAGGTTGAACGGCCTCTCATCCAGAGCAATCACCTTCCCAATTGCCCTGGTGATGGCCACAGTCCTTAGGTGGCTGGATGCAAACGACATCTTCTTTTCCCAGAGTGCAGTTACAGTGGGCTGGGACAAGGACTGGGATCATGGTGGAGTGGGGCGAGAGGAGCGGCTAGTGCTCCTCCTCTGTAGGGGTTGGGTGGTGGGGGTAGAACCATCATGAGACGGCCCGGAGGTGGCAGTTGTAGCAGGAGAGGAAGAGGGTTGCTCCTCCTCCAAACCCTCAGCTGTACCCTCTGCAACTGGCACCACCCCACACATTCGCTTGGGATGTCACTCCTTAGGATCACGTATGTTCCTGTGGTGCCGTCTCAAGTGACTGTGTAGGCTAGAGGTGCCATATCGCATTGGATCTTTGCCACCATGACTGACCTTGGAATCACAGTACACACACACTGCCATTGAGGTTTCTTCCATCCAGATATCAAAATGAGACCACACCCAAGATGTGATCTTCTTTGTGTTGGTTCCTGGGAGGGCAGTAACAGGATGACTGGTGGGCATGGCAGTGGTTTTAACACTGGAGGAAGGGGTGGTGGTGGGTAGCTGGCACAGCACAGTACGTGGGTGCAGTGGGTGGGGACCGAGCTGGTGCACTAAGATGCATGTCGGCAAGGCCAGAGGGTGGGAAAGCAGGTGTGCTAGAATGCATGTCAGAAGAGGGAGAGGGTGGGGCAGCTGGTACATGCAGGAGGGCAAGTGCATGCACTTGGAAGAGCTGGGCGCCAGAAGGAGCAGCAGCAGCAGCAGTGGAGGTAACTGGTGGATGGGCTGCTGCACTAGCAGAGGAAGAAGGAGCACACTTCTTCTTATCAGTAGTCAGCGCCAGGGAGGAGGAAACACCCTCCTCCCAGGCCAGCTTCTTTGGGACCTTCAAAACATGTCCAGAGCCTGGAAGCTTGGGCACAGTTGAGGCTTGTGTATGGGAGGTTGAGGCCACAGGTGGCCCTACCTCAGGTGTCTTTGCACTGGACTGAGTCAGCTGCCTAGGAAGAGGCTGGCCTCTTCTGACACTCCCACTCATGGTCTGTCTCTTCTTTCCACGACCGCTCATATTGATGACTTTAAATATCCCAGTAGTGAAAAAGAAGAGAAGACCACCGGCAACAGGAGATGGGGTGTGTTGATGTGTGTGTGCGGTGGATTGAGTGTTTGTGTGTTTTGTTGTGCTGTAGTGTGACTTGGGGTATAAATGGGGTGGGGTCTAAGTCAGGCTGAGGGTCTAGCTAGGTAGAGTGGGGTCTAACTTGGGCTGGGGGGGGTCTAACTAGGTGGGGTGGGATATAACTCTAAGGGCTGGGGGCTGGAGGCTTGTGGGTCTGGAGGGCTGGGGATCTGGAGACTTGTGGGGCTGGAGGGCTGGGGGGCTGAGGGCTGGGGGGATGGGGCAGGGACTGGGGCAGTGGGGTTTGGAGTTGGAACAAGTCTGTGAGGTGAAGGCTGTGTCTGTGGGGTATCCACTCTTATGGGCATGATTATCATTATTCCCACTCTAGGAGAGTATCTCTGGAGGGTCACCTCCTGCATCATGACTGGTGGAGGCCGTTCCCCTCCTCATTCGCCTAATCATCATGAGGCCAAGCGACTAGTTAAACCCATCTAGACTCATTAAACCCAAGCAACTAGTTTCCAAACCACCAGCTCCAGTCCTAGCCTCAGACACTGAGGACACTTTTACATATGACAAAAATGGCTGCTTATAAGTGCTCGACATAATGCCGGGTGTTATAAATGCTGGAGTTTTGTAATGTGTAAATGCACTATTCTCCTTTTATGTAGTGAGATCTTGCAGGCTTATAACAGTCACATCTGGTGGGTTTTGCATGGTTGCGAGATCTCACTGCATAAAAGGAGAATAGTGTATTCACACATTACAAAACTCCATCATTTATAACAACCGGTATTATCTTGAGCACTTATAAGAACCCATTTTTAGCATGTGTAAAAGCGGTCTCAAAGACTGAGCTCAGGCTAAAGGAGCAGAGATGAAGGCATGCACACAATGACAGGTGACAGATCTATGACACAGATTAATGATCTGTACCTTACTCTTCCAAAGCACACCCCTTAAGCATCCCTGCCCCCAACTACTATGCAGCCCTCAGATCTTGTACTAATTTAAGTGGTTCCCAGGACAAAAACCTTTCCCTGCCCTTGTGCTAGAGAAATGCGTAACAGATAAGTAGATAGCCACTGTGGTGCTGATCAGATGCAGATGTCTGTACCCAGCATCCATAGATCATATTTTCACTAATGCACATTCTCTCTCTCTCTCTCTCTCTCTCTCTCTCTCTCTCTCTGGTTGCATCACCAGACAGACAAGAGTGGCTGTGCCACTTTTAATGTAAATACAACTGACCTGGATATTGTCAACAGAAACTACGATAACAGTTTGGCTATTTTAGCAGAAATGGAGGAGGAAGAAACAGGTACTATGAAGAAGTGGGGTGCTGGCCCTGTGAGCAGGCAGAAGAGGGCTAGGGGATAAATTCCTGGGGCCCATCATCCACAAGGTTCTGACCACCAGCCTGGTCCCGCTCAACTGAAAATATGTCTCTTAGCACTGAGCTGCCACTACCACTGTTTATGGGGCATGCCCGCTAGCACTTGCAGGCCACTAAGTGCTCTCAAAGACGCATCAGACGGAGGGGCATGAACTCTGGAAGGGGAGACAAGGCAGCGCAGTTGTACCCTCCTGGCTCTCGCCTGGGTCTGCCCGTTCCAAAACCCTTCAGGAGGGTGGAGGCAAAAGGGCTCTCTACACCTTTCCAACGTGACCACGCCCCTCTCTGAATGCTATGACATCATGATGTTTGAAAAGAGGGCGTGGCCATGTCAGAGGGTGGCTCCCCTCCCCCTTTCCGATGTGGCCATGCCCCTTTCCAAGCACTCTGACATCACAATGCTTGGAAAGGGGTGTGGCCACATTGGAAAAGGGCTCTCCCTCTGTTTTCTAATGTTGCCACCCCACACCCCCCCAAATATATTCTGTGGGTGCCCCTGAGAAGAGGGGAGGATGAGGAGGAAGCACAGCCTTGACCATTCCCACAAACCTCACTGCATATGGAGAGAAAGGGCTTGAGAGTCTGTTGTTCCTCAAGGCCCAGTCTTTCTCATGGGACCTGATGAGGAGACACTGGGTGTATACAGATGGACTGCAGCTCGGGGTGCCCTCATCACCTCCAGGTTGGCCAGTCCATATAAAAAGCACCTGCCAGATGTGCAAAATGTGCCAGATGTGCAACCTCACCAGCGGTGCTCCAGAAGTTCCAGGAGCACGTCGTGCCACATGTGCAGGCCAAACCCAGTGCAACAGCCGAGTGCGGCACTGTTGCCCATCTGTTGGAGGCACCAGTGGTGCAACTCCACACCTGTTCATCCGTTGCCCTACTCAGCATCATGGAGTTGCAGGCATCAACCTAGAGCAGCAGGTGAGTGCCTGCAACTCTATGGTGCGCAGGGGGTGGGGGACAGGGAGGCACTGTATGGGCATACTGCGGCCCACGGCCTGGGGACACCACCGGTCCATCTGATGTTGACCCAGGTGGATCTGGTAACTGGTGGCTACAGGGGTTGGCCCCTGGAGGAGCTCTGGGCTCTGGCAGGTTCCCCGCCCATCTAAAGACACCCATGGTTACTAGTGTTTTCTTTCTATTTGATGTTCTCTTGCCTTCAGCTCTGGAGGTCCCCAGTTTGATCCATGGCATGGCAAGCAGGTATGACAAGGTTTACCTGCTCATGAGTAGGGCTACCAGACCACCCCTTTAACGAGGGACACTTATGAAAAATACATGTTGCAGGGCTGAACGGGAACAAATGTATCCCCGTAAAATGTATTTTTCATAAGTGTCCCCTGTTAAAGGGGATGTCTGGTAGCCCTACTCATGATTCACCACAGTACTTTATAAAGGCTACTGCCTGCCTTTGCAGACTCATTCTTTTAGATCAAGTGCTACCACCTGGAAAGCCAAGGCTTTCGATGTTGAGGTTCATGGGTTCAAGTCCACTCCCTACCTTTAGGGGTTTTGGATGCGTTTGTCCTTTTATGTATATCTGTCACCTGGATTGTCAAATCCCTAAACAGGGACTCACCTTTTATGGCATTTTAACAAATGTTTCCTCTCTCTCTGCAGGAGTGAGGAACAGCGGAACTGCCTCAGTTTCTATCACGTCCAAGGTTGTGAGTGCAAGGTTTATCAAGCTCAACCCATTCTATAAGCACGGGTTTCCATACGCAGGAAAGGTAATGCACATAGCCCTTTTCCTTTCACTTACCTGGCATCCCCTCCTTCATACTGTGGGCATAGTGACAGGAAAAGAGAAAGAATTTGGTGGCAGAGCAATAGGAAGTCAGTGGAGCTCACCTGCTATCCTAAGACTAAAAATGGGCAAAAAGGCCCCTCGGCTGTGATTTGGGGAGGGAGAGAGGGTGGGCAGCAGCCCCCTCCTTGATTTTTGACAATGATGAGAGAGACTGAGCCACAGACTGAACAGGGGTCTGTGTTCACTGTGGTACCATTTCTACATCACTGCCAGTGGGGAAGATGCGGTGATTGAACATAGGCGCCTAGCGCCTGCTCATAGGATGTTCCTCAAGCTACAGCACTACAGGCAGGCATCGCTCGGTTGGAATGGACCCTAGAGGAGTCAGACAAGGCTTTGGGGCATGATGGGGCAGAATTTCCCCACCCTCCTCAGTTTGGACTGTTGTTCTCCACTGCCTGGCATTCCCTTCTTCATATTTTGAGTGGGCAAAGGGGAAAGCTTGCAAACCTTTGGGTTTAGAATATCAGCAAGTCTGGAGATGCAGGTACACCATCAGAATGGTCTTTAAAGACAGCAAGGGACACAGCCATAACCAGATAGGGGCAGGGGGCAGAGGTTCTCCCACCCCCCTTTTTAATATCGCCCCGCCCCCTGCAGAGCTTGTGATGTCACAGAACTCCAAAGGGCACACAAAAACGTATGTCAGTCTCATTGTTAAGCTAATATTGGCCACACCCCAGGAATGCTGCTCTGCAGGATTTGTCGTCATTCAGATGCCATGCAAAATTAAGTCCTCAAAATGTCTTGCAGCCACTAGAGATGGCTATGGGATCAGTATACGCTCACTGGGGGCTGGCAACAGCTGCACTAAGTGGGTGGCTGCAGTTCCCATCAATGACATAGCCATTTCCTGGTAGGGTATGACCATTATGTGCATTGCCAGCCAGAGGAAGTAGATGCATGCTTTAATGTAGCTGCACTATTTTTCGTGGGGTTGTGGATCTTGGGTATTCCACGCATTGTTGTTTGGGGGGCACTTGTAAGGACTGAGACTTGAGCCAGTGCCCTTGGGGCTTTGGAGGGGGTGGTTAACTCTGGTCAGGGCCCAGGGTTGGTGGTGAAACATCCACCTCAGCCTTCTCCATGCTCCAGTTTCCTGCCTGCCATATAATATAAAAGGATCATCTGTTCCCACTGGCTGTTTTCTGCTTTGCTGGATTTGTTGTCCTTTTTCTTGCTCCCCTCTGCTTTGCCCTGGATCTAGTTTGGATTTGGACTGACTCTGCCCTGTTTGTTTTGTTTTCTGTCTGAACTCTGGGCCTGCCTGATCTGCTCTGAACCTGGTCCTTTTGCCTGGTCTCTGCTTCCCGCCTTCCCGCCTGCCTGTCCCACTTCCCATGGTCCACGTGTTGGTCAGTTGACTCTGAATTCCTGGACCTGATCCTGCACTGACCCTCTACGTCTGGACCAGATCCTGCACTGACTCTCCCTGGACCCTGATTCCCAGTGTCAAAGACTGGTCATGGGGGCCAAACCCAGGCTGCTTTTAGATGTGTGTGGCACACACGTGGCATAAAATCACATCTCGTGTAAATATCCCACATGTGGGATTTAGATGCGACATTTTGCACATTAAAGCCAGCCACGCGTTCTTTTAAAGCCACAAATTAAGTATTAGATAATAAGCCAGCAGATTTAGGAGGAAAGGAAACCCACACAGAATAAACTGAGACCAATCAGAAAACTGGATGGGCATAGCTTAAAACAAGGGGAGATGAAACAAGGGACTCCAAACTAGTCTGTAGCCAGTTCAGGTGGTGGCACCCAAGGAATGCCACTGCCAGCCAGGGTGGGGTTTCAAGGCCCAGCCCTGACACTCAGAGGCCGATGACACCAATGTTATGGGGACTGGGGGAGTTATGAATCCAGCAAAGATGCATTTATGTATGTTTATTTATTTATTTATTTATTTATTTGCATTTTTACCCTGCCCTTCTCCAAAGACTCAGGGCTGCTTACATCATCAAAAATATAAAATACATTAAAATGCCTTAAAACCCCAACATCATCCCAACCACCCACCCCACCCTTTATCCCCACCTGCCACCTACAAATCCTCCCCAAGCCCCTCTACCCAATCCCACCCAACCCTGTTCCTGCCTGCCAAATGCCTGTTGTGAAATCATCGCATGCAACCTGGGGAAGGTCAGGATATCAAAGAAGTTTTTATTAACCATAGATTGTATTTATTTTTATTTTTAAAAAAATATTTATTTATTTATTTATTTATTTAGTAGATTTTTATACCGCCCCATCCTGCACAGCAGCTCGGGGCGGTTAACAACAATAAAAAACCATTTAAAACATTTAAAATACAATTATAAAACATATCAATAAGACAGGGTGGTATAAAAATAAATATACAGGTGGGGGATTAAAAATCACCCCCCCCCCCCCTCCCAAAGGCCTGGGCAAACAGCCAGGTCTTACAGTTCCGCCGAAATGTCAAAAGGCTTGGGGCCAGGCGAGCTTCCTCCGGAAGGGAGTTCCACAGCCGCGGCCCTACCACCGAGAATGCCCGCTCCATCGTGGCCCCCCGCTTAACACGGGGGACCTCCAGGAGGGCACCCCCGGCAGACCGCAGGAGTCGTTCCGGGGCGCGAAGGGCGAGGCGGTCCCTAAGGTAAGAGGGGCCAAGGCCGTATAGGGCTTTATAGATCATTACTAGGACCTTGAACCTGGCCCGGCACACTATCGGCAGCCAGTGCAGCGCTCGGAGCACCGGTGTAATGTGCTCCCGGCGACCCGTCCCCGTAAGAAGACGGGCCGCCGCATTCTGCACCAGCTGCAGCCTCCGGGCCAGGAACAAGGGAAGCCCCACGTAGAGCGCGTTACAGTAGTCGAGTCGCGAGGTGACGAAGGCATGGATGAGGGAGGCCAGGTCCGGGCCAGAGACATACGGACGCAGCCTACGTACCAGATAAAGCTGGCGGAAGGCAGCCTTAGCGACTGCCTCCACCTGCCGCTCCAGCCGCAGGTCTGTGTCCAATATTTTATTTTTTCCAGATTTATATACCACCCTTGCCACATGGGCTCAGGACAGCTTACAATAATAAAACAACAATAAAAATCCATAAATAAAACTCTTCCTCCGCTCAAAATTCCCACCCTACCCACAACCCTACCCATAAGAGACATGGGTCTCTCTCTTTCCCTCTGTATGAGACAGAGGGAAAGTTATTGCATTGGGAGTTTGCTCAAGATAGGTGAACCTTAGCTGGGAAATTAGAATTGTAATTAAACCTCAAAAGCCAGGACAATCAGCACGCATAGATAATATTAATAGTGCAAGGCCATCTGTGTAAACTTAGGTTAAGGCTATACAATAGCTAAATGACCACCAATGAAAGTGAATCAAATAATCAAAGCAAGATGACTTGAGGAGTTAAAAGGCATGCTAAGGACAGAGGCACTTGACACTATCAGTATGTGAAGATCAGAGCTCCCAACTAAGATGCATCATGCCTTTCTGTGAACATCAGAGACAAGACTTTGGCTCTCTGGAACAGGGGATAGGTAACTAGTAGAAAAGGAACCTGATCAGTTAAGCTAGCATTGTGTATTGTTTTGATTTCCTTTTCTTACACACCTTCTCCATTCACTCTGAGCCAATATTATCTGTCTTAATTCTTACATAAAACTTTCTCATTATAAAGCGTGTGTCTGTGTGGTTACTGACACTGTGTACTGACTGGGAAAATCTTGGTTTAACACCAAGGCAAGCCTAATCCCATTTACTTTTCTGATGACTGGAGCCCTGAGACACAGGCCACAGTGAATTAACCCCTTACAAGCTGGCATACTCTGGGAAGAGTGGTGCCCAATGGTTACTATAAGTGGGGTAATTGAGTTGTGGCCAATCCAGTGGTTCTTTGGGGGGCAGCCAGAGAGAGGGGGACCCCCAAATCCCGGTCAGAACCACTACCCTAAACTGTTGTGCAGCACGACAGTAAAACAACTGCTGGTATCAGCATCAGATAGCACAGGACAGACAATAAGGCTGCGTTCCCATCTGCGGCTGCGGTGGCGGCAGAGGGAGGGGCGAGGGAAGACGCAGCAGTGCGGATGAGCCGGCTGACAGGAAAAGAGTCGGTGCGAACAGGGATCTGCCATGGCTTCTCTCGCGCACATCAGGACAGGATTTTGTGCCCTGACATGCACGAGAGAAGCCGCGGCAGATCCCTGCTCGCATCAGCTCTTTTCCTGTCAGCGGCGCCTCTGCGCTGCCGCGTCTTCCCTCGCCCCTCCCTCCGCTGCCACCGCAGATGGGAAAGCAGCCTACATGTCTCTCTTCTACATATAGAAGATAATATATGTCTCTATTCTGCTTTTATGTATGGCTGTTTTATTATTTGTATTTTTTATATTTTTATATTTCTCTTGTCTGTCTGTGTGTCTGTCTGTCTGTCTGTCTGTCATATATTGTTTTTTTGTAAACTGAGCTGCCCCGAGCTGCCATTGGGCAGGAGGGTGAGGGGTAAAAGTTTAATCAATCAATCAATCAATCAATCAATCAATCAATCAATCAATCAATCAATCAATTAATTAATTAATTAATTAATTAATTAATTAAACATAACAATTGGGTAGAAAGAAAGTTCAAGTATCAGTATACCCTTGATTTTAAGGGCACAGAGAATGTTGTGCACCCCAAACCACCAAGCAACAGCACAGGAGCGGGTGACATTCATTTTCCTTTTCTCCTTGCAGGTGATATTTACCATCAATGACTCTCCCATCAAAAACCAAACTGTCTACCTCACTGTTGATGTAAATGAGGTGGAGACGCACCAACCATACGTCACAGATGAGAAGGGTGAAATCAGCTTCTCCCTAGACACATCTGGCTGGGAAAACACTCTGGTTTCCCTGAAGGTGAGTTATGTTGGGCAGTAGGGATGTCTGATCTAGGGGAAGTTTGAATTAAAAGGGTACAATTAGGAAGGTAAAATATGAGAAAGCTGTGGAGTTTTGTAATAAAAGTTAATGAGATCTATTCTCCGATGCTACAAGTTGCCCTGTACTATCTGTCTCAGCAGCCATTTCTCTTTTATCTGTCTTGGCCAGGTAGACTTGTCTTTTAATCTCACCTACCTTCAGCTAAATGTCTCTATAATGTTAGTGCTTCTCTTCAGCCTCCTTAACAGAGCTACACTTTTGTCCCATTGATCAAGGAAATCATGAGTTTCTGTGACTTCATCTGAATTTTAGTGAACTACTCTCCTCTGCCAGCATAGTCCAACCCCTGCTTGGTGTATTCTTGTTCCTTAGGCCAGCTACTCCATTGAGAAGACGAACACGTCCATCTTAGAATCAATGATCAATGATGCTTTCACCTGGCTGAAGCCCTTCTACTCAGAGAGCAACAGCTTCCTGGAGATCCAGCATGTGGAAGAGGAGCTGCCCTGCAATCAGGAGCGGGAGGTGCTGGTGGATTATATCCTCGACCGGAAAGAGCTGGACCCTGGGGCTGACCACATGGATTTCCACTACTTGGTGAGCAGCAGGGAAGGATGGGTCACTTGATAAGAGGTAGAGTCTCAGGCCATGTTCTGTTGAACAGAGTGATCGTGCCTTACTTGGCTTTTACTTCTGAAGTGGCCGCACCAACAGAGCATTACATCTAAGTTATTCAGGAGCAGGAAGAAAAGAAATATGTACACCTGAAAAACATACATCCTCCCCTTCGCTTGTTACATCGGTGTAACTGTCATGTGAACACATTTGCATCGAAGTAGCTTTCACTTCAAGTATCACTCTGTTGTTCCATGACCTTTAAGGGGAAAATAAGGAGTAACTGCTCTGGTTTAGAGCTGCTGTGTGAATGCTACCAAAGTGGAGTAGTTACCTTGATGTGACTCCATGGTAGTAGTTACTAGAGGTGGGACCCCAGGGCAATTACCGGCTACCGGATTTACCGGATACCGGTTTAAAAAAAACCGGATATCCGGATTAAATCCGGTATACCGGTACCGGATTTATTCCATTGATTTCAATGGGGCACTGTCCCCATTGAAATCAATGGAATAAAAAAATTCCTACCCCCTCCCCCTCCCAGGCTGTGTGGGTGGAAGGGGGGACACCCCCCACCCACCCTGCCCAGCCTGGATTT
>QEPC01001969.1:398524-412681 GCA_003113815.1 Sphenodon punctatus | reverse complement strand
AGTGGTACTAATACTTACCGGCTGCTGCTGGGATGGCCGCTGGTGCTGGGCTGGCTCTGGGTTGCCGGCGGAGACACTTAGGGGAATTTTTTTTTTAAATCCAGGCTGGGCAGGGTGGGTGGGGGGTGTCCCCCCTTCCACCCGCGCAGCCTGGACTTGGGGAGGGAAACGCGGGTTTTTGGTGGGGTTTTTACATTGCGACCATTCATTTGAATGGCCGCATTGTAAAAAAAATAATCCGGTACCCGGAATCCGGTAACCGGGCCGAATTACCGGGTTGAATCCGATAATGCTGGTACGCCCAGTACCGGCATTATCGGATACCGGACAATCCGGTAGTCCCTTCCCTAGTAGTTACTTCAGTTTACTGCTGTTCAAGAGAACATGCCCTCAGAAACAGTGTAGCAATAGAGAGAACATAACCAACAGGGAAAGACAGGAAAGGACCTGGAAAGTTTAAACAAAAAGAAGAAAACACAAAGTAAAGAAACAATAAGGAAATAGCTAGAGAGAGGGTAGAAGCAAAAGGGAAGAATGGAGAGGGGGCAAAGAAGACAGAAAGAGAAAAACAATCTTATCTAACCACCTGTGGTTTTGAAGCATCTTAAAGTGCCCAGGATGGTTCTGTGGGACTTTTGCTAGTGACTTCAATAGGAACAGGATGGGAGTCTTGATATCAGAAAGATCATCTGGGGCCCAGAGCACCAGCGTGAGGTGCTCCCCTGTATCGAACCAGTTATTATAATATTATTATTTATGACATCCCCCCACAGCCCACCCAATGGTCCTTGCAGACATGCTTCACAAAATGAATATAATAAATCAAACAATATAAAATCCACTTAAAAATTATTTGAAAAGGAAAGGTAAAAGGGAGGATAGAATAAATTCAAGGCAACCTGCAGTGGATTCTCTAGAAACACCGAGAGAAAAGAAAAGTCTTCAGGTGTTTTTTGAAGGTGAGGAGGGAGGAACTGATACAAACATCTGAAGGGAGCGATTTTCACACTGAGGGGTTTTTGGGGACTGTGGGCTGGGGCATGGAGAGTAGGGATGGGAGAACGTGGTTCGGAAGTTCAGAGTTTGGCTGGAACTCGGCCTGTTCGGATGACTGAACCGAACCTCCGAACCGAATGCTCGAACTTCTGAACAGTTCGGAAAAGTTCGGATGAGTTAGGGGGCAGGAAAAACTTGACTTTGGGCAGGAAAAACATGACTGGAAGGGGGAGGCAGCTGAGGAGCAGACTTTCTGGCACCAGGGGTGGACACCAGGGGTGGTTTCAGGGCCATAAATACCGATACAAAAAAAAAAATCGGTTTTGGTTTCTGTACCGATAGCACTTTTTTGAATGTTCGGCTGAACCAAACTCCGCCAAACCAAACAGCTGAACCCGAACTCAGGTTTTGAACCGAACATCTGAACGATGTTCTGTTCACCCATCCCTAATGGAGAGTAGGTTCAGGATGAGGTCCCAGGAAAGAGGGTGGTTGAATTTGTGAAGGATGTTCATGAGTATTTCCGAATTTCCGAGGATTGGCTCTGCGTGTTTATCCAGTCCCTGGTAACTCGGCCAAATACTTGATACTCGGTAGAATAGAAGGGAAAATAAAACCAAGTACCGAATATTTTCCAAGTACCATTTTAATTAATTAATTTATTTATTTATTTAAAATTTATATCCCGCCCCTCCTGCCCTCAGGGCAGCCTGGGGCGGCGAACAACATTCAATAAAAATATAAAAATGTTTAAAACAATTTAAAATGACAATATGTGGGGGAAAACCCCACCCCACCCCTACCCCTCGTCAAAAGCCTGACGGAATAGCCAGGTCTTACATACACACCAAAACAGCAGGAGAGTGGGAGCCAACTGAGCAACCATGTACTGAGTTCCCTTATGTAGGTCCAGGAAAAGCCCCGTATGTTGCAGGGAATGAGGGAAAGTCCTGTATGTTGCCCATCTGAATACTGAGTACCGAGTACTGGACTGAGTATTGGGCCAATTCCTCAGTTACTCGGTACTCAGTAAAACTGAGTCAAATACCGAGATACTCAGTAAAAACCAAGTAATTTCAAATACCGAGTTTCACCACTACTCTCTCCACCTTGCACCCCCAAACATTCCACCCCTCTGTGTGTCTGTTGCTGATGCTGCTATTAGAATGTCCCTATATCAGAGCAGCTGAACTAGGGAGGATTCCCAAATGGCACCAGCTTGGCCACATCTGGAATATGAATTTCTTTTGTGACAGTCCGAATTCATGTTACAGAAGTGGTTCAGGGCCACCACCATTTTGGAAATTCCCCCTATCTCAGCCTAGGCATTTGGCAGCTGGGCCCCTTTTTATGCCATCCTCACCAACCACTGAACACATTCTGCATCTTACAAGTGGGGGTGGGATGTGCATCAGTGTGTGAATCACTAGGCGTGTGCATGTCATTTTCGTTATATCAGTAATGAAAATGAAATATGTCATTCTTGTTATCGCTACTGCAATAAAAAAACTACAAAAAAGAATAACAAAATAATGATAACTGAAGTCATAATTGATTTAGTCATTGCCTAGCAGCCTGGCAGGTGTGTTTTGGAAGGAAATGTGGAGAGGGGAGGAGGGAACAGACATCTCGGAGCCAGAAACAGTGTTGAAGTCTTGAACTGGGCCTGTGATGGGAGGGGAAGAACCTGATGGATGTAATTGCTGGCCAATGAGCAGTGAAAGCAGGCCTCAGGCAGTTAAATGGCACCCTGTGATTGCTCAATGCCTCCTGCCTCCCAGAACCAATCAGGGGAGCTCCGAGGGAGGGCACTGCAACCCGTTATACTGCAGGGCTGGACTGCTTGACTCTTGTTCCGTGTTAGCTATTGCTCTGTCATGGTGCATTTGCAGTATCTGCTGGTGCTTGCACAAAAAATTATCCCATATATATCCCTACCACCTTATCTTTCCAATCCTTATTCCTTATCCTTACCTTTTACCTTTTTCCTTCCCCTGCCTGTCTTCCTCTGTGTACACATATATAGAGATAGATATAAGTAGTATAAAATATATATATTTTATATCTAATATATATATTAGAAGGGAAAAGGAAAACTCAGAGTTATATCCACTATCTCTAATCTATCTCTATCATCTTATATATAAATATTAGGATTATAGGATAGGAATATTTTGTATTATACATAGGTTAGGTTTATCTTGGATTCTGTGTGTGTGTACACACACACACACACATATATATATATAATTTATGTATATTATATATATTATTTATATAACTATATAAATAAAACTAGATATTGTGTGTACCAATAACGATACAAAAAACAAACTCTTTGTTTGAAATCAGTACCAATACAGATTAGGGATGGGTGAACGTGGTTCGGAAGTTTGGAGTTTGGCCCAAACTTGGCCTGTTCAGACGACCGAACTGAACTTCCAAACCGAACGCTCGAACTTCCGAACAGTTCGGAAAAGTTCGGATGAGTTCAGGGGTGGGAAAAACGTGACTTTGGGCGGGAAGAACGTGACAGGAAGGGGGAGGCAGCTGAGGAGCAGACTTCCTGGCACCAGGGGTGGTTTCAGGGCCCAAAATACCGATACCGAAAAATGGTTGGTTTCGGTACTGATAGCACTTTTTTGAATGTTCGGCCGAGTTTGCCCAAACCAAACTCCACCGAACCGAACAGCCGAACCCGAACTCGGGTTTCGGACCAAACGTCCGAACATCCGAACGGCGTTCTGTTCACCCATCCCTAATACCGATACCAAAAAATAACATTTTGTTATTAACAAAAACAAAAATGACACATTTTAACAACGAAAATGATAACAAAAAATGACATGGGGCCCTCGTGAACAGCCCTATGAATCACTGTGAATAGGGTCAGGTCCAAGAGAAAAGTGCCCATTCTTCTACTGAACTGAAGATAATTGCGAGCATTCCTGGCCACTGCTGCTGTTTGATGAATTGGACCTGCTCTCTCTCCTCTGCTAGGTCATAGATCTCCTTTCATCTTTCCTGACTGAGCAGGATATGTGACTGTGTATCTCCAAGACTTTCCTTACCCAACATTTTTATTTCCCTCCCTCAATTTCCAAGCATCTGCAGAGTCAAGGTAATAGCCTCCTGCCTTCATCCTCAACTGTTCTATTTCCTCTCTTCGCAGGTTGTATCAAGGGGCAGGATTGTTCTCCATGGACAGAAGCAGGTACCAGTTGGCCGGGATGAGAGTAAGTAGGGAAAGCATGTTGGCAGAGAAATAAATTTCACAGGAGCCCCCATACTAGGACAGGCTCCTCTAATTAAGTACCCTGCTTCCTGCTCTACCAGATTATGATCCCTCCAGTCTAGCATGACCTCTCCTGACTTCTTGGATCAGCTAGACTGGCATTCTGCTTCTGCACAGTGACAGATGCTTTGTAGGGTGACACCCAATTGCTGGCACATCTAAAGCTGTCACCTTGCACAGTTTTATCGTGAGGCTAGAGATCTTTAAGCAGTTTCTTAAAACCTGGTTATGAAACTTGGAGTCAGACTCTGATGTCAGCCTTCCCTTTGCTATTAGTCTTCATGGCTATTTTCAAAAGCTTGACAACATGACCGCAGCTCATCTTGAATGTTCATAATCCTGTGATAAATTTGAAAAAAGCCAACAACCACCTCACCTCTAAATGTATTTTTCACATCTCGTGGTCTTTAAGTCAGTCTCATAATTTTAGGGGGGGACCTGTTTCATGGATTTTGAATGCTTGAAATTAACCACCTTATATACATGATAGCAGTGGGAACAGAGCCATAACAAGATCTTTGGCTCAAGGTTTTAGAAAGAAACCCAACTTTCAAAAACCATGCAGCTTCCTAGACAGGGTTGAGATGTGGAAGGTAATAATTAAGCGTTGGAACTACATGCCAGGGGAGGCAGCAGAGTCATTATCTCACCATCTCTTGGAGTCTTTACATCAGGGTTACATGTCTTTCTAAAACATGTGCTATAATCCAATTAATTCTATGGCCTGCACATGCAGAAGAACAAATTTGACTATCCAAATGGTCTCTTTAAACAACACAATCCTCCTGCACTAGCCTTTGGTGTCTGTGAGTTCCATTCACTTCAGCTGGATTCAGACTGGCACTGAGCATTAATGCCAACTCTAAACAGCAGAAGGGAGGAGCCCTAAGCGTATGAAACTGCTATGTATTTCATACTATCCATGCGGGGGAATTTCTTCCTGACATGAAACGAATGGGCAGGTCCAAAGCATTGGGGCGATGTTCAGCCTAGCAAATGTCTCCACAGCTGTTGCTTTTTTCATATGCAGGAAGTGGTGGATCCTCTGATTTTCATCAAGCATGTACACATCCAGCAGCAATGAGTTCCACAGGTTAGGTTTTCATCACTGGGCCAGCAAGGATTTGGGGAGGGGGGGGCACAGATGAAATGCCAAGTTGTTTTTATTTATTTATTTATTTATTTATTTAGACATTTGTAACCCACCCATTCTGCCACAGACAGCTCTGGGCGGCGCACAACATAAATCATTAACATTAAAAGAACGTTTAAAAATAAACAACAGGGAGGTATAAAAAATCTCCAACCACCCCCCTACCCATTTCCCCCCCCCGAAAGCTAGGCGAAACAGCCACATCTTACAACAGCGTCGAAACGAGGGGAGATCCGGGGCCATACGGGCCTCCATTGGCAGAGAGTTCCACAGCCATGGGGCGGCCACCGAGAAGGCCCTCTCCATCGCCCCCCATTATATAAATTATAGAAAATTAAGGCTAAATAAATGTCAACCATGACCTATTTTAATAATAAACCCTTTACATTAAGAAATTGAAACACTTATTTAGCTAGCAATGGCAAGGTATACAGAAATAAAACATTGGTAATTTAACTTAACATTTAATTGCCAAATGTCATGTGATTGGGCAGCATAACATGACAAAGCTAACATTTTCTCAGTATTTAACTTGTATTTTCTAAGCTGCTACTGCCTGTTTTAAGCACTGCATACACTTTAACTTTAAAAAAACAAATAAAACATCTATTTTGAAATAACTTCCCTAGCTTTTTGAGATGAAGCTGCCTATCACCTCAGAGTCTGTGTTCCTTGCCCTACAATGTTCAGCTGAAATAAATGCCAAGCCAGAAGGTCTTTCTTGGTCTTGGGTACATCTTTATTAGAATTGTAGAACTACAGGGCTGGAAAGAACACCAACGGTCATGTAGTCCAAGCCCTTGCTCCGAGGCAGGAGATCCTCTCCCAACAGCATCACAGTCAGGTCTTTGTCCAGCCGGGTTTTGAAAACATCCAAGGAGGAAAATTCCACGACCTCCCTGGGTAACTTATTCCATTGCCCAACAGTTCTTGCAGTTTGGAAGTTTGCCCAAATATTTAACCGGAATTAACATTGCTGCAATTTAAGCCCATTCTCTCTTGTTCTACCTTTTTGTGACAATGGAGAACAAATGCTCACCATTTTCATGGCTTCCTTTTCGATATTTTAAAACTGCTACCAAGTCCTCCCTTTGTCTTTGTTTCTGTAGGTAAATGTACCCGGTTCTTTCAACCTTTCCTCCCATGGCTTGTCTCCTAGCTCTTTTTTCCCTTCTATAAGGATTGGATAGTTACATTCTTAGGGGGATAGGTCCATCAATGTTTTTTAGTCAGGATATGAGAGCCTGACCTCTAGGGGCTGGGAATGAACAGAAGGAAATGGATCACTCCATATACTGACCTGCTGTGCGTGTCTCTGAATCAGCCAAAGCTGCCGCTGTTGGAGACGGGATGCTAAGCTAAATGGACCATTGAACTGACCCGGTCTGGCTCATCTTATGTTCTTAAACAAAGTGAATAGATTACAAACTCTTTCAACTCAAGAAAGCAGCAGGGGGACTGAAAGTTAGTTAGTTAAATTAGTTATTAGAGTATTTAATTTCTTGTATGTATATTGTGTTGTGGTATTATTATAAGACATTATTATAATGACTATAAAACAAAGCACCTGGAGTCCCACACCACTGGCCCATTTTCCCATGCCTTGCTATGGTCCTGTCAAGACCTAATTAAGCTTTCTCCCCATTTCAGCACTGAAGGGATCCTTCTCACTGAGCTTGCCCGCTAGCTCTGACCTTGCACCTTTTGCCCACCTTCTGCTTTATGCCATATTCGCGGATGGAGAGATGGCAGCTGACGTGGATATGTTCAGAATTGACAAGTGCTTCAGACACAAGGTAAGAATAGCTACTGGGGGCAGGGAGTGGGACATGTTACAAAGAAGGAATCTACACTCTGATCCATTAAAAAAGAAAAAAGAGAGAAAAGAACCAGAAAAGGCACAGAGAAGGGCAACAAAAATGACCAAGGGTATGGAACAGCTTCCGTACAAAGGAGTGGCTCACTAGAATGGGGCTCTTCAGCTTGGAGAAGAGCAATTGAGAGGGGATATAATAAAAGTTTATAAAATCATGAGCTGTGTGGAGCAAGTAAACAGGGAGCTATTTCCCCTCTCCAATAGTACTGGAACTACAGGACACTGCAGGAAACTAACCAGCTTGTCTCCCCACCCCTTTTTGTCTTTTAGATTGTAAGCCACAGGCAGGGACCACGTCTAATTCTATGTTCTGTACAGCACCAGGCCACACAACTGGCGCTACATAAATGTTTATAATAATAATAATAATAATAAATTTAAAAACAAACAAAAGGAAGTACTTTTTTACTTGACACACAATTAACTTGTGGAACTTGTTGCTAGAGGATGTTGTGAAGGCCAGTAGCATAGCTGGGTTCATTCAAACAAGTATTGGATAAATTCTGGGAGGAAAGGTCCATAAGTGGCTATTAGTTAATTAGGTCAAGGGATGCAACCTCTCTGACTGTCTGGAGTTGGGAGAGAACAGCAGGATCACTCCATTATGTCTTGTCACCAACCGAGAGTGGCCTTTGTTGGAGACAGGATGCTGGGCTTGATAGACCATTGGTCTGACCCAGTATGGCACTTCTTATTTGCTTATCTACATTACCAATGGCTCCTTCCCACCCTACTCTTTTCTCCCTGTCTCTCTCTCCTAGTCTTTTTCTGGTGCTCATGCTCTGTAGCCACCTCATTATCCTTGGGCAGATTCCCCACATATTGATCAGTTATGGATGGCTGCCGCTCAGCCTTTAAGATGTAAATCTCAGTTTCCACCAGGTTCTATTCAAAGTGGCAGCTTTAATCATCCAAGGAAGAGAGGCTGAAGTTGTAGTATAACTCTCTTTACTATAATGCACATACATACCACACAAGCTGCATTGTCAAAAAAGATCAAAACCATGCCAATCACAGAAGTACACAGGGTTTTAGTGAAATTAGTTGATATTCACAAAACTTTATTGAAAATAGATGGCAAACTTCTGTTGCAGAAAGGTGATAGAATGTATGGAGTCCTGTCTAGAGAATCCATACATTCCTCTTTTCCGAAGAGAAGAGGAAAAGAAGGGAGTCCATTAGCCATTCCAGAGAGTGAGCAACACATAATCCAATTAGCATCAGAGATCAGACTCTACAAGAGCCAAAACCAGTGATCTTTCATATTACTAAGGAAGCTTGTAACATATACCATCCCTAGTTACAGTAACTCTGTACAAAAATAATCTAATCATAAACACATATTGTTTGAAACTCTTGCTATCGATTGCTAACTTTTCCCCACTTCCAACTTTTAATATGCCACTTGCTCTCTCTCCTTTTACTCAAATTCCTGCTTTTCTTTTAAACCTTAACCAAACTACTGCTAATAAATAAAATGAAGCTAACTATTACATCAAACATGTAGCAGGGACAACACCCCTTTGACACTCCCCTCATGTCTCTGTCTGCAGGTGAAACTGGGTTTCTCTGAGGAGGAGTTGCTCCCAGGGTCAGAAGTCAGTCTGCAACTAGAAGCATCCCCTGGTGCTCTGTGCTCTGTCCGTGCCGTAGACAAGAGCGTCCTCCTGAAGGATGGTTCAGTTCTGACAGCAGATGACGTGAGTAACCCTTCCTACACCAACCTTAGTAGGGTCCTTTTAGCATTGGGGCCTGTGCAGCTGCTCATGCCTAGGGATGTTCCTGAAGACGTTATTATCCTTCACATATCAGACAGAAAGCAGATTATTCTTCGTAGCCCATACATACCTTCCTCCCCTACACCCTGACCCAACGTAGCAGGAAGTACCACAGCATGTGGTTCAAAATGTGGAGGGAGGTGACATCTCATATTCTGAAGCAGGGAAATATCACTATTCAGATGCCCCCCGTGTGACTCTAACCTCTTACTTGCTTGGTGTAGTGCACTGGTTGCTGGTGGCAAGTTCCCACCCCATATTCCTTGCCAAGCAGGTGGTTGGCTCCTTATTGCTCCCTCAGAGGCCACTTGTGGAACTCGGGAATGAGAAGCACAGATAGACTGACACAGGGAGTCCTTTCAGAGGAGAGAGAGGCGGTCTCCACAATAAAAGGGGAAATAGCTCAGCCTTCTTCACACCCTGGTGAGCCTCTGCTCTCCTGTTTGGTGGTCCCAGCTCCTTGTCTGCTGCCCTGCACAGGCCAAGCACACCTGGGGAAGGGTGACCCATAAAGGTCACATTTGCTCTTGTGACAGAGGTAGCTGCTACAGGTCCAGGTCCCCTCTCCAATCACTTCAGATGGAAACAGATTTACATCTGTATGGCAAAGCACAGGTTCAGGTGCTAAGTACTGTTGTTGCTCCTGGAACTCCTAATCAACAAAGAGCAGGTTCCTGGCAGTTGGGAATAGACACACAAGCTAAGCAGTCCTGCTTCCTGCCAGGAGACCGTGTGGTGCATACACTCACTTTGATTTCATTCCAGTCACCTCTGTTTTCAGGTGTATAGTGCGGACTACGAGTGGGACTATACTGTTTCTGGGCGAGGATTTCCCTATGTTGTGGAAGACTTTGAGCCATATCCTTGCCTGCCCTCGGGTGACCCCCATTTCCCCAGCCCCCGGAACAGACGGCATTTGGAAGTTGCCCCTTGGTATCAAAGCCAAGCTGATGTCTATAGCTTGTTTAAGGTGGGTGTCTTCATTGCTCCTGGATCAAACACCTCCCAAGCTGATGATATTGTTGTGTATCATATTCTACACACACTAGAGCTTGTATGTATAAAGGAAAGCAGGAAATGTTGAGGTTTACCTAATGGTGGCCTCTGGTTTACTAGCACTGGCATAACAAGAAAGGATGATTATTACCTCTACTCTTAATTTTCTGAGGGGGAAATTCTCAGTCCAACTCACATTTAGTGCCCATCATAGAAGGCACATCCTACATTCCCTGGGGTTTCCCCCTAAACCCAGCAAAGAGAGCAGAGAACAGGGGACAATAGCTAGAAATTGTGCAGAGGTGTGTGGGGAAATTGTAATCTAGTACAGAGAGGAACTAAAATAAGAGACTTGGGATTTGGGGTGATAAGGAGGCAGGGCTTCTGATGGGGAGAGGGCTTTTGGGGGGTCTGGATATCCTGCCCCCACTGGGTGGAATGTTAGTGCCCTGGTTATTGTTATCCTCCAGGACAGATATGCCTTGATCCCTGGTTAGTAGACTAACCAGGCAATTTCCTGTACTAAGGAGAACTGTAGTTAGAATGCCAGTGCTAGAAGGCATATACAACTGCCTCACAGCCCACAGGAGTTAAAGAGCAGAATGGCATTAGAAAGTAATCTCCACTCCTTCCAAACAGACAGGTACATTTTGGGTATGGTAAGATTTTTCATTTTTACGTGACGCCTCCAAGTATACGTTGCTGTCAGTGGTGATATTTTGAAGATCAGAGAACACGGGAGAAATTGTGGTCCTTCCTCAGTTGCCTCTGTGCAGTGACAGTCCCACACTTGGAACGCACGCACGCACCTGTTTCATTCTGGCTGGCATCTGGTGAAGAGCAATGACTATCGCAGTACTCCTTGCCCCTTCCTCCTGCACGGCACTAGTGGACATGTCTGCCTGTGTGAGGCTATGGGAGGGGCAGACACTGCCTACCTCAGTTTCTTCCAACCACCAGAGGGTTTAGGAGTATCCACTCCCTCGTGCTTTGTTTGTGTCAGAAAGGGAATTTAGCATGAGACAGCAATTGAGCAGCTAGATATTAGTTTATTTAGCTACAGCTGTTGATTTTGCTTAGTTGTTTTTTTTAAGTGTCTGTACTCTGTAGTAGTTTGGTAGTAGTTATGACAAAGAGAAAAGTTTTCAAAACCTGAGGCATGCTTGGTATACAAAGTGGTCATGCTAATGGCACAAAGACACAGCAGGTTACAGAGCTTACTTTGGGATTGTTGGGATTCTCCCATCAAAGATCAGCTGCTACGACACCACCAAGGATGCCTGAAGGAGCCCAAACTATTCCATCCCCTTAAGTAGCTTCAGAGAGCTCTACACCCTGAAGAGTGGTGCAAAAATGTCCATCACAGAAAGCAGCGCTTAAAGAGCCTAATGTGTGTTTGTCAGCAACTGACAAAGTACCTTTATAGAAACAAAGAATTAGCAAAGGCCCCTTTTGGCTATACAGGCAACTATGGCACTGAAGGGGGTTGACATGCAAACCCCCCTCATCTTCAGTTCTTGAAGAGATTTTTAAGGTGCCATTTACAGCAGACCTGATACTTACAGTTCCAAGACCCTCCCCAAAGTCTTTCAGTTCCAGCAAAGACTCCTGTTCAGGAGACGGCAGTACCTTCATTAGAACTGAGGAGCATCATTATCAACCAGCTGCACAGAACTTATGCAGCACTGTAATTCAGAAAGACCAAGAGCCTACCAGAAAGAAGGAATAGAAGACGAGGAACATGAAAGATAAATTTTCTTCAGTTCCAGCATCCACAGCTCCCATCAATGCCCATTCTTCCCTGGAGTACTCTCTGCCCCACAAATTCTAGGGCCAGCCCTGCTTCCAGGTCTGGGCTTGGGTCATCCCTATTTCTGGATCTTAGAAAGAAGCAGGAGAAAAGATATCAGCACATCTAACATGAAACAGGAAAAGAAAAAATACAGTACAACAAAATTAAAATGGTAAAAATATTTTTTTCTCTTTTTTTCATGTCCTCAGTCAAGCTCATAGCCAAAAGATGGCACTTATAATAGCAGAACATAGATTACCCGGCCCAATTCCACTCCTTTGGAAAGACAGGCCTAGTGACTCTCCAATCAATGGCAAATGGGAGGATTAGAAAGATAAAGCCCCTGCCTCTCACAGCATACATGCAGCTCCACAGGACACAGCCAGTCAAAGCACTCAATAGAACAGAGGCGGGGAACCTTTCAAGGGCCACTGAGATGATTGGGTGTCTCCTCACACAACCTGCGCTAAAACTCCATCTTAGGTACCTTCATTTGTTTCAGCCTGGAGCTGATTATCTACAGAGTATCCGTCACCAGTTCATGCAACTTGCTTCATCGACATCTTTCCCGTTTAGTGCCGAATCTACAAAAGAAAATAAAGTAGATCTGATAAGTAGCATGGGGAGTTTCAGAAAGAAAGGTATTGTCAGCGAGAGGGAGAGAGAATCTTATCCATAGATATTGATCATCTCCAGAGTGGGGGGGAGGAGTGGCCATATCTCCCCTTTAATCCAGGATACTTATGAAAAATACATGGAACAGGGCTGCATTGCACCATGTATTTTTCATAAGTGTCCTGGATTAAAGGGGAGGTATGGCTGCCCTAGGGAAGGGGGGTTAATGGGCCACACTGGGTGTTTTCAGACATGTTAAAAGGGTGGAGCTTAAACCCAGGCTTAAATCCAGGGGATTTCTCTGTCATTCAGGGAAATCCCCAAGTGACAGCCTGGGCTGAGTTTCACTACAGTTAAGAACCAGCCGGCGGACCGGGAGTAAAGTACATCTGATAGCCCACTTCACTCAGCCCAAGTCTGGAGTGGCTGCGGGGGCTGGGCACCGTGGCTGCGGGGACCAGGCACCATCATTAGCTGCCCTGGCTGACTGTCAGCCAGGGGGGTGGGGGAGAAGCGCTGCACAAAGGGCGGGGGAAGGGATGTATGGACTCATGTTTGTGTGTCGCCCGGGACCAGGCCCCTGTCACGCTCGTTTGGCAGCCTAGCAAGCCCAACCAGGGTGAGGGCTGCCTCCACAGCCCAGAGATGTCTGGGGTGGCAGAGGCAGCCCGTCACGTCTAAAAGCACCCACTATCGGAAGCTGTGATGTTATTGACCAGAAACACAGAAAAACATTGGCACCCTCGGAAGTGGGGAACCTTACAAGATGTGGTCAGGATGGGGGGAAGAAAGGGGAGGGTGAATATCATGGGTCCGTGCCATGGGTCCTTGAGTGCATGCCCTCATCTCTTCTCCCTCGTCCTGAGCTCACTGTTTTAGTGTTTGAGGATAGGCCTGGATCCGTTTCCAATAATTGGAAAGGGATCAAATAAAAAAAAAAGCGTTGGGCCACATTTGGCTCACAGTTTCTTCACCCCTTCTCTAGGCATGCTCCTTACAGATATTGATTCTCAGCCTCCCAGTGGCCACCACAGCAGTGTGAGAGATGACAACAACCCTTTTTATGAGGCACACCCACTTATGCCCATGCACGTCTGCTGCGTGGGCATGAGTGGATGCTGCCCATGTGACCGCTGCGGTGGGTGAGTGGGGGTGCGTGTGTGCGACCCACCTACCTCCACCCATCGCCCCCGCATGGAGCAACTGGGGGAAACGGAGGTTGCTCCATGCAGAGGCATGCGTGGGGATGCATGGGGGATGGGTGCATGCCCGTGTACACCTGCCCCCCCAGCACTGCCCCTGCAGTGGTGTGCACACCCATCCCCTCCCCCCCCACCCCCACAGCTGCGGCCCGTGTAAAAAGGGCCTACGATTCTTTAGGGAACAAGTTAGTTCCCACGGTGCATGCAGCACGGAAGGAAAGGACTGAAAGAGGAAAAATGTGAATTGGCTTGGAAACAACTGCTGCATCTTTGCTACATCAGGAATGCAGAAGATGAGGAAGAGGAGCTAGAAGAACAGCACATGGCAGTGGGAGAGCCAGCCTCTTGTGTTAGCAGTGGGACTAAGAGGGGATTCAGACATTCTGATTTGTGTGAAATTTTTTAAAAAACGAATGTTTCATGCATGTCTGAACACATAAATTCAATTAAATGC
>QEPC01001969.1:363122-377250 GCA_003113815.1 Sphenodon punctatus | reverse complement strand
GGGGGGGGCGTTGCTGAGAGGAGGGAGAGCTGCGGCGAGGGGGGTGGAGTCCAGCCGGTGGTAGGTACTTGACTCAGACTTCTTTCTTCTGCCCGTGGGCCGTGCTGCCTAACCCCCGCCAATATTCCCTCAGTTAAGCAGCCTCAACCAAGTGACGCTGCCACGCACGTACCAAAAAGCCCGCCAGCTGGCCACAGTTGCACTCTCTGTACTTCCACCTGTACGTCCATGTGGGCGGAAGTGCAGAGATGGCAGCTGTGACCAGCCTGGGGTGAGGGACTCGGGATGGAAGGGGAATTCCGGACTGCTTTATGGTCCGGTTCCCCTTCTATCCCGGACAGCTCAAGTTGTCAGAAATACTGGGGAGTCCAGTATAAATCCGGATGTCTGGCCACCCTAACCATGGGTGTCTGCGCCGTGTCATTCACACGGGACTCCCCCACCCATGAACACACAGAAATCTGTGTATTCATGGCTGGGAGAGGCCCGTGTAAAAAGGGCCACATTCTCACAACTGTCTTACTTATACTATCTTAGGTAGGAATTTAGGATGTAAAGCAAAATCTATTCTCTATCTTGGAAAATCTGAAAATATGGTGCTGAGATTATTATGGCTGCTATTTCATTAACTCTTCTTAATGAAGTTATTGCTAACAGGAATATTGTCTTTAAACCCCCACCCCATAACCAGTTCATTTGCACCCCCATATAATCAATTTATGCTGCCCCGGGGGCGCAAATGAAATGGTTATGGGTGGGGGGCAGCATGAATTGATTATATGCGGGGCGGGGGCACAAACGAACTGGTTATGGGGTGCAGGCAGTGTGAATTGATTATGGAGGAACAACTGAACTGGGGCATAATGTGCTTTTTGGGTGCATTTTGGGTGTCTGGTGTGTGTGATAGCAGCACCTCTGGACCGGTCGCACCGCATGCATACACAAGGCACAGGCGGCACCGGCAGCAAGAAGCAACAGGCCCTGGAGGCCAGGCTGGCTAAGCTCACTCCCCTCCCCCTGTTAAGGCAGCGGATGCAGTCAGTCTCTCTGTGCCTGCCTCACTGTCTGCCCGGCTGCCCCTGCAGTCGAACCACTCCTGGAGAGTGGTGGTAGATGCTTGACTGGGGAGGTGGGGTGGAAGCATTGGGAAGCCATGCTTGTCTATGGTCACTTGGCTGAGCAGCCAAGGGGTGCCAAACCTGGGGGAGGGAGAGGTGGGGAGAGAGAAGCATGGGGAGGCCATGCTTCTCTGTGGCTGCTCAGAGAGATGGAGAATGGGAATCCTTCCTGTCCAGAGGGAGTAAATTTTATGTAAAAGTACACATTTGCATAATTAGGTGGGGTCTAATTATGCAAATTAGGCCCTGCACCAAGACTTCGCACATGGCCTCACAAACCCTGGGATTGGCTCTATATTTGTCTGTTACTTTCCATTAATATCAGGATAAAGACTGTTAACTGAATTTTTGGGGAGAGGAAGGGAGGTCCTGGAGTTGAATCTGAAATTTCATGCCCTTTCCCAATCTATCCAAGTCCCCACAAATGTTTAGAATTGAATAGTGGACATCACCTACTGTTCATGTTGTTCTTCATGCTCACCAGCAGATGGGATAGAGAGCATTCTCTCTCCCCGCCTCCGCCTCCCTGTAGGGTTGTTAGAACCACCAGGGTTACACACAGGAATAATTTTTATGATTAAAATTATAGATTAGATTTCAGCTTCTTCTAATGTTATCAAATATTTTGTGCCCACTATTGACAAATCCTGATTGTCTAGATGGATAGAATAGAGCAAGATGATGCTTAAGTCTGCACTTTGGTATAAATTTTTAGCATCCCTGTCTCTTCGCATTCTGTAGTGCTGAGGGGAAAGCGTCTCAGCAGGTCCAAGTGCCTGACACCATCACAGAGTGGAGAGCCAACATGTTCTGCCTGGCAGATATTGGCTTTGGCCTATCACAGGCCGCAGCCCTCAGGGTCTTCCAGCCCTTCTTTGTGGATCTGACTCTGCCGTATTCCGTGATCCGAGGAGAGACTTTCACTCTAAAGGCCACTGTCTTCAACTACCTGAAGGACTGTATCCAGGTGAGTGACTCCAATCTGCTTGGGTGAGTGACTTGCCCCGACTAGTACATCCAGAGACCGTTTGAGCCTGCCAGTCTCTGGCATCATCCCTATCATAGGTGTCAAGTACATGCTAATCATTCTGATGTCTCCAATGCATCAGAACTGTTCCCCTCTCTTGGATGGCGGTCACATGCCCAGTAGTAACCATGCTGCCTGTTTGTGTCTGTGAACAGGTGCGGACGAGATTGGCAGAGTCTCAGGAGTACCAGGTGGAGCCATGCCCAAGCTGCCAGTTTACCAGTTGCATCTGCGACGATGAGGCTAAGACCTACTCTTGGAATTTGACTATTACGCAGCTGGGTGAGGAGATTGAGAGGGCAGCAGGGGAGAGAGAGAAGTGATGCCCATTTTTGTTGCTTCTGCACGCTCGTGTCTCTTTCCTGCATGTATTTCTGGTCTCTGTGGACTCCGTGAACCTTCTCCATCTTCTCTCTCCTGTAGGTGAGGTGAACATCACCGTGAGCACTGAGGCAGAGGAGACACAGACGCTGTGTGGCAATGAGGTCTCTGTGACACCTACGCAGGGGCGGACAGACACAGTGATAAAAACCCTCCTTGTTAAGGTCAGTCCAAGCTCCAAGAGCAACAAAGCTGGCCAGCGCCGAGACACGGGGCACAGGGAAGGGAAATAGGGTGATGGGTGAACCTCACCTGGAAGCCCAGAGCAAAACTCTCATCCTATTCTTTCCCTCCCACAGCCAGGAGGTGTTCTTGAAGAGGATGCTCACAACACATTCCTGTGTACTACAGGTATAGTGTGGGGTTTCTGGGCGTTGAGAAGGGTCTCCTTGCTGAGGGGGAAGGGAAAAGGGGGACCACACACGTCACTAGAGGAAAAAGCAGCAAGGCTGTGCCTGGAAAACAAGCCCTCAGGGTGGAATAGAGCTATCAGGATGATTAGTCCCTAGCCTGTCTCATCATCAGGCATCTGGGTGAGCTCACGCCCTTAATGCTGCTTATGCTAACACACGGGGGAAAAAGGGAAGGGAATAGGTGAGTGGGGGGCCCAGTGGGGAGCGGGGGTGAGCACACCCCAGGAGGGGAAGGTATAGACAGGTCTTGCACTCCCAAGAAGGGCCCAGGTATGGTGTTCTCCCTCTGTCTCCTGTCAGTGATCCGTTGGGTAGCTCTGCAGATGGCCGTCAGGAGGCAGAAGAAGAAGAAGCTTTCTGTGCATGCGTGGAGCTGCCCCGCCATTTTCTCCAGTCTTTTCTTCTGCCTTCGGCCGTCAGAGGTATTTTTTTTCCGTTCCTGAAAAGACAAAACAAAATCAAACAATCAGAGCAATAGAAACAGTTCCCCCAGACCAACGGGGATGGGGCCTGTACTCCCTACTCTTCCTAGTAGCGAAGAAATCGGGTTCCTGGCGAGCTGTCCTGGACCTCAAACGACTGAACAGGGCGGTCCGGACTCCAGACCCAAAAATTCAAGATGGAGACAGTAGCATCAATATGTCGCACCATCAGGGAAGGAGATTGGCTAGCCTGTCTGGACCTCAGGGACGCTTACCTCCACATTCCAATCTGGGAGCCCCATCGACAGTGGCTTCGCTTCTCCTATCAGAAGACCCATTACCAGTTCAAGGCTCTCCCCTTCGTACTCTCATCAGCACCGAGAACTTTCACCAAGGTACTAGTACCGCTGGTGGCAAACCTCCGCAAAGAGGGAATCCACTTGTACTCGTACCTCGACGACCTCCTAATCCGGGCACAGAGTCGCCCCAAGCTCCAGAGGGATCTCAACAGAACCATCCAATATTTGAGGATCCACGGTTTCTTGGTGAATCGGGAAAAGAGACATCTAGAACCGACTCACAGGATCGAACATCTCGGGGTCTGGATCGATACGATCTCAGGAGCCGCTTACATCCCCTTGAAAGACAGGAAAAGATCCGGCAGAGGGTCCATCTCCTAAGGAGCCAGAAAAGAGTAAGGCTGAAGAACCTGGCCCAGTTGTTAGGCCTGATGGTGTCTTGCACCAAGCAGGTGCAGTGGGCAAGATTTCACCTTTGTCCCTTACAGCAGCTGCTGAGACCTTTTCAGCGAGAGCTCACCAGCGGTCTCAATACGTGGGTCAGAATTCCAAGAAACCTGCCAAACTCAATGTCCTGGGGGTTAGACCCAGCCACCTTTCAGGGGAGCGTTCCTCTAGAGGAGCCAGAAAGGGTGTTCGTAACAATGGACGCAAGCCTGAAGGGATGGGGGGCCCACATGGGAACCATAGCAGTCCAGGGACTATGGACCCAGCAGGAATCGGAGCTGAGCATCAATGTCCTGGAGTTAACAGCAATCCAGGACAACGACTGACACACACCATCGGCAATGCTCACATTCTGGTGTATACAGACAATACGACTGCAAAAGCGTATGTCAATCACCAGGGAGGCTCCAGGTCTATTCGTCTGCAGCAGGAGTCAGTGAGACTGCTCTCTTGGGCGGAGAACAACCTGAAATCCTTGAAGGCACTTCACATAAAGGGAACTCAGAACATACAAGCGGACTGGCTAAGTCGTCAGTCAATAGACCCACACGAATGGCACCTTCACCCAGAAGTGTTCAGGACGATAATAAAGAGATTCGGACATCCAGAGATCGATCTTTTTGCAACAGAGCAGAACCGGCAAACTTACCGGTACATGGCAAAGACAAGGGACAACCAGACAGAGGCCATAGACGCCCTAAATCACAAGTGGCCATGAGACTTACTATACGCCTTCCCACCGACACCCCTATTATCCAGGACGATATCGAAGATCGTCAAACAGAGAGCACATGTGATTCTAATCGCCCCTTGGTGGCCAAGGAGACCGTGGTTCTCGGACCTAGTGCAATTGAGCCAAGAACCTCCAATGACTCTCCCACTCCGACCAGACTTACTAACTGTGCGACTCCATCTCAGTGCTAAAACTAACAGCATGGCACTTGAGTGCGCAGCACTAAGAAATGCAGGCTATTCAGAGGCTGTGTTAGCTACGCTACAACAGGCTAGGAGACCAGCAACGAGAAAATCTTATGGGGCCACCTGGAAGGTGTTTGCTTTGTGGGCAGCAGATAGGGGGATTGACCCATGTCTGGCTCATGTGCAGACCATTCTTCAGTTCCTCCAGGAGGGTTTGGAGAAGGGCTTGCGACCTAACACACTGGCACGCCAGGCAGCTGCAATTTCTTTGGTTCTGCAGTCCTTATCAAACAAGAGAATTTTGCCTCATAAACACATAAGGCAGTTCCTAAAAGCAGCTAGAAACATTAGCCCCCCGGTAGTTCACAGGTGCCCTTCTTGGAGCCTTAGCCTGGTATTGGATGCTCTCACCGGTTTCCCTTTCGATCCCCTCAAGCATGTCTCCTTGTACATGCTATCTCTCAAAGTAGTATTTTTGGTGGCAGTCACATCTGCTCGAAGGGTGTCTGAATTGGGAGTCCTGTCCATGGAGGAGAATTTCTATTCTTTTCAAAATCAGTCTGTTACCCTCCGAATGGATGAGGCATTTATTCCTAAAGTTAATTCAACTTTTCATAGATCCCAGGACGTTATCCTTCCTTCTGTCCTAACCCAACTCATCCTAGGGAGAAGGTGTGGCACACCTTGGATGTTAGGAGGGCCGTGAGGATCTATTTGAGAAGAACCAGGGGAATTCGATCTACTTCAGCCTTGTTTATTAACATTAGGCCCAGTTATGGGGGGAAAAAGGCCTCCAAGTCTTTAATTTCAAAATGGGTTCGGCAATGCATCATAGAGGCATACAAGGCCAAACACAAGGTGCTGCCCTTACAGATTTGGGCTCACTCAGTAAGGGGGGCAGCAACCTCCTACGCCTTCAAATCAAGGGCTTCTTACGCAGAGGCATGCAGGACGGCTACGTGGTCCTCCCTGCATACCTTTGTAAAACATTACAAATTAGACCTGTTCAGATCCGCGGAGGCGGCATTTGGCAGGAGGGTTCTGCAGGCAGTTCTGGAGGCTCCCGGGGCTGTTTGCTCTCACCCTTAAGGTATTTGGGCTCGGGTACATCCCAACGGATCACTGACAGGAGACAGAGGGAGAAACAAAAATTGGTCACCTACCTCGGTGAATTTGTTTCTTCTCTATCGTACTGTCAGTGATCCGGCCCTCCCTGTCAAACAGCAAAAAAAAACAACAACCAAGATAGGGAGTGCTCTAGGGGTGTATGTTAGTTAAAAAAAAAAAAAAAAGAGAGAGAGAGAGAGTTTTTAGTTAGGAAGAAGCACAGTTCTCTGAATCTCCTCAACTCACAACCCCAGTGGGGACCCAGTGGAATGATTCGGGGGAGCGCACTAATGTTATATTAAATAATTCTAGAAGTGGAGACGTTCCTTGGCTTGGATATTGACTGGAGAAAATGGCGGGGCAGCTCCACGCATGCGCAGAAAGCTTCTTCTTCTTCTGCCTCCTGAGGGTCATCCACAGAGCTACCCAACGGATCACTGACAGTATGACAGAGAAGAAACAAATTCACCGAGGTAGGTGAGCAATTTTTGTTTCCCCCAAACCCCAAAGGAAATATAGTCTTACCTGCTGCCACAACCCACAAAATACCCAGTCACTCTCACACGCACTCACCACAGTTACTACACCCAGACACACAACACACGGATACTAGAAGCACAATTCCACACAAGTCGAACAGGGGAGGGGCCAGTCTCACGGCTCAAGACTTCGATCACCAGCACTGAGGTGTATTGCAGCAGGTTTTATGCTAGCATGCGGGACGTTGTCGCAGCCTCTCAGAGCGGCGCAAGGGTTGGGGTGTGACCACTGCTTCCTGCTCCTGGCTCTGCCCCCTGGATCACCGTCAGCTAGCGGAAGCAGGGAGATGCTCTGGGGACTGCTGAGCGGGGGCCCGTCCTGCTGGAGTGCTGCGTCTGCCGTGGGAGTTTCCCGGTTCCAGTTCGTGGGTTGGGGCTGCATAGGGGATCCCTGTGGCTTGAGTGCTTCTGCTGTGAGACGAGGTATTGCCGGGGGGTCTGGAGCACCTGGGGGTGTGGTCCCTGGGGCTGGGCTCCTGATATATAGATGGGTACTTCCTGGCTCTTTCTGGCTTGCATGAGTTTGCCAGTGGGGTTGTGGGAATGAAAGAGGGCTGAACCATTATATAACTTAGTTATTGGGGTGCCACCAGGTTTTAGAGAGAAATCAGCAAACTTTATGGGTATGTGTTATTTTTAAATTGATTGATCCTTTTTGAATTTATTCCAGGGAGCATTGTCTACTGTTTCAGTTCTAGGTTCATTCAGTAAATTACCTCATACCTCAGGCAGGTATAGTAAGTTTGGACACTTGAGCTCCATAACCAGTCTCTGGTGTACTTGCTTTGTAAAGACATTTACCACAAACAAGAATATCTTCAAATTCACACACAATACACAAAATAAGACTGCTTTCACACATTACAAAATGGGCTATTATAATAACCTGGGATAATAACCTCACAGGGATCATCATGAGTACATTATACCAGTTCTCCAGTCTCTGCACTGGCTGCCTATAGTCTTCTGAGCCCAATTCAAGGTGTTGGTTTTGACCTATAAAGCCCTTTACCACCTGGACCCCGCATGTCTGCAGAATCACCTCACCCCCGGGTCCTGGACCGGCCCCTCTGGTCAGTTGGGATCACTCTCCTCGGAGTCCCCCATGTATCTCGGAGGAGGAGGAGGACGTTCTCGGTGGCTGCACGAAGGCTGTGGAACTCCCTCCCAATGGAGGCCCCCCCTGGCCCCAGACCTTTCCTCTTTCCATAGGCAATGTAAGACCTGGCTGTTCCACCAGACTTTTGGCTAGGGATACGGGTGAAGGGTGGGGCGGTTGGGCAAGGGGGGGTATTTTCTCTGCCGTGGGATATTTTATTGATTTTTTTTTATGTTGTTTATTTATGTGTTTTGAAATATGCTGTGAGCTGCCCCGAGCTGCAGTAGCAGGAGGGGGAAGCCTATAAATTTGTGGAAAATAAGAAATAAATAAATTACCAGGTATTATAATTCTGCAATTTTTGTAATATGCAAATGCACTATTCCCCTTTTACGTTGTGAGATTATTTGGTGGCTCTTACAACGACCCAAGATCTCACAGCATAAAAAGGGAATAGTGCATTTAAACATTACAAAAATCGCAGAATTATAATACCCAGCATTATCTCAAGTTATTATAATAACCCATTTTGTATGTGTGAAAGCAGCCTAAGGTGTAATAAGAAATTTAGAATGAATAAAACTTGCCAAGGTAGCAACATACACAAAATACTACAGCAAACCAGAAGTAAAGGATGGCAGTGGATTGTATCCAGTAATTAAATGAAGAAAAAGTGACTTAAAGATTAAATGTTGGGTTTTTCTTATTCCAAACATGCCCAAGCTTCAGTCCAATGCTCTAGGTATACTGAAGCTTGGGTGTTACCAAGCACAGTCTTTCTCCTTTATGAGTTAATAAAACAAAGATAGTCTCTGTGGAGAAATCTCATTGCTCTTTCTCCTAGTAACTTTGGAATGAGGAGAGAGTTGTTTTATGGGGTGGAAGCAGCTGAAGTGGCAAGACACATGAGGCCAGAGAGCACTAGAAAAAGTCAAGAGAACCAGACAAATGTGTGAGGGAAGAAAACAAGAGGCCTGAGCCTGTAGAGTGCGAGTAAGGCCGCTTTTATACGAGGCGCTGAAAAGCGCCTCCTGAGTCCCGCGTTGAGAGAAAAACTGCGTGGGGAGGGAGTGTTTCCATGCTCCCCGCGCTGCCAGAAGTGACGTGCTCCCCGTTGTTGGCAGAGGCAGCAAACACATCCCTTCAGGCAGCGCAGGGAGCATGTAAACACTCCCCGCATGGCTTTTCTTTCAACGCGGGCCTCAGGAGGCACTTTTCAGTGCCTCGTATAAAAGCGGCCTAAGAGTGTCAACTTCTCCTTTATGGCCTTGGCTTTATACCCTGTTTTGGCAGTGGCCTGTTGGAAGGGGGGAACCCACATTTCCTAATGTCTATTTTCCAACAGTGTCTCAAATTTCCTTCTTAAATTGCTCAGTTGCTGGCCTGAGGAACCTCTGAGGGGCCGAGGTGTGGCCACAGCGGGGCCTTAGGAGCAATGGTAGGACTCTGCTGGTGCGAGGCCCTCCTGCCAACTGCCCTTGGGAGCAGGAGCAGTGCCCCCCCCAAAGGAATCACCCACCTATCCCCAAGGGAAGTGCCCCCTCAAGAGTGGCAGCAGAATTCCACCACTACTCCCAGGCTTCCAGTACTGGGAGGACTTCTTGAGTCCCCTCCCCATCATAAGAACATAAGAAGTGCCATACTGAGGCTGTTTTCAGACGTGCAGTGGGGATCAGGCGCGGGAGCAGCGAAACAGCCGCGGCGCTATTCTAGACGAACCGGAAGCGGAAGTTGTGCGCGTGATCTGGGGCCGCGCATTCTTTGCCGACCGCGATCGAACCGGCCTGCTTTCTCTGGGGTGACATACGCGGCCGGAAAAGAATGCGCGGCCCCGGATCATGCGCACAACTTCCGCTTTCGGTTCGTCTAGAATAGCGCCGCGGCTGTTTCGCCGCTCCCGCGCCTGATCCAAGTGCACGTCTAAAAGCGGCCTCAGTCAGTCCAGCACCTGTCTCTGATAGTGGCCAATCTTGGTTGCTTGAAGAAGTACCCAATAGGTCACTATGAGGCAATCCATTCCCTGCTGCTCCCTCCCAGCTCCTGAAAGTAAGAGTTTACACTCCCAAACCTACCTGGCTAATAGCTGCTAATGGACCGATCCTCCAGAAACTAATTTCCAACCCTTTCTTAAACCCAGTTGTAGTAATGGCCTTGACCATGTCTTCTGGCAACAAATTTCACAACTTGTGCGTTGAGTGAAAAAATACTTTCCTTTATTTGTTTTAAATCTGCTACCCGTTAGTTTCATGGAGTGTCCCCTAGTCCTAGTACTATTGAGAAGGTAAATAACCCTTCCCTATTAACGTGTTCCACACCACTCATGATTTTATAAACTTCAATCATATCCCCTCTCAGTTGTCTGAAGAGCCCCAACCTATCCAGCCTCTCATCATAGGGGAGCTGTTCCAAGCCCCTTATAATTTTTGTTGCCCTTCTCTGTACCTTTTCTGTTTCAACTATCTCTCTTTTGAGATGGGGAACCAGAGCTGCACACGATATTCAAGGTGCGGTCGCACAATAGACTTATAGTGGCATTATGATATTTTCAGTTTTATTCTCTGTCCCTTTACGAATAATTCCTAACATTTTGTTTGCTTTTATGATGGCCACCGCACATTGAGCTGAGGATTTCAATGTATTGACTACAATGACTCCAAGGTCCTTTTCCTGAGTGGTAACTTCAAAATTAGAACCCAGCATTGTGTGCACATAGTTTGGATTGTTTTTCCCTATGTGCATCACTTTGTACATGTCCACAATAAATTTCACCTGCCATTTAGATGCCCAGTCACCCAGTCTTGCAAGATCCTCCTGCAATTTCTTCACAGTCTGCTTGTGTTTTAATTACCTTGAATAACTTGGTATTGTCTGCGAATCTGATGGTATCATCATCTTTACCACGGAGCCTAGTGGGCTGTCCTGTCAGCCCCATCCTAAGGCCAGGCCTGCAGCACTTTCTCTTTTTGAGGGAGGGGAACTCTCTGGCACCAGTAGATTGTACAACGCACCTCCTCCCACAATGGTTCTCAGTGCAGTAAGGAAATGCTCTTGTAGGTGAGAAGTGCTAACAGGTGGGACACAGGGATTGTACCTGTTGGAATTTTATTAGTGGTCAAAAACCAAAAAACCCAAAGTTTCACTGCCTACTGTGCCAGGACCTGTTAGAGCTCTGGCTAGGCATCAGCAGAGTTTACACACAACAAAAGAAAATGGCTCGAATTCTCAGTAGCAACAGCTTAGAAGTAATCAACACCTTGGAGATTGTTTCTAGATTAAAATAATCTACTTTATTGAGACATTGTGATAGGAAAGGCCTATTCCTAGATCTGTCTATCTAGCTGCCACCAGCATGGTGGCTGGTCATGTTGAAGGTCAGAGGAAGAAAGAGAGGAATGGAGAAAGGTCGGGAAGAAGGAGGAAGTCCAGTAGAAGCTTCCTGGGCACATCCCACCTGAGAGGGGGAAGGGGGCTTAGAAGCAGAGATCAGAAAGGTTAAAGTGACACACACACTAACTCACTATCTCTACTCCCAATGCACCTAGTAGTCATTAGGGTTTGTTGGTGCAAAAAGTTGATGGCATCTGGAGCTGTTTCTCCAAAAGTACCTCCATGGCTCTCAGCATGACACTTGGTCTTTACCCTCACCACTCGCATAGCGGGAGGTGCCAGTGCCACCACTGCTGTGCTGTAGCTGAGAATCCTGAATTGTCATTTTCTTGAGGTTTTAATATTAATTCCAGGGCTCTCTCTCCATCAGGGGATCCAGTTTTCGATAAAGTTAGTCTGAAGCTGCCAGAAAACGTTTTGGAGGGATCTGGCCGGGCCATTGTCTCTGTCGTTGGTGAGGAACCCTTCCCCTATTTCATGATTCCCTGGGGAAGGTCTTGCACAGCATCTGGTGCTACTGGCCATTGGCACATCACCTCAAACCCTGCCCCACTCTGCCTGGCTATATGATACCAAGAGGCTGACATTTATAGTTCCTGACTTAGGGGTGGGACTATTGGTATTGGATTAATTTAATAGTGCCGATAATGGCAGTATCAGATTAATCCAATAATACCCATAATTCTCGGTATTGGCAATATCGGATTTTTAACATTGCCGGTTTTCTCGGATTTTTAACATTGTTTAACATGTTACATTTTTATGTTAAATTTTAAATTTAACATGTTAAATTTTTAACATTTAACGAATTTTTAACATTTTATAGTTCCTGTTAGGGGTGGGACTATTGGTATTGGATTAATTCAATAGTGCCGATAATGGCAGTATCAGATTAATCCACTAATACCCATAATTCTCGGTATTGGCAATATCGGATTTTTAACATTGCTGGTTTTCTCGGATTTTTAACATTGCCCGTTGAAGTCAATGGCCACAATGTTAAAGATCCGAGAAAATCGGCAATGTTAAAAATCTTATATTCTGATACCGATAAATCTGATATCAGGAGATCTGATACTGATAAATCAGATACCAGATAATCCCCCTGGAGTCCCACCACTAGTTCCTGTAGTCGATAGTACAGATACACGTCCTGGTCCTCTTTGTTAACTGGAACACTGAGAACTCTTTAGGTTTAACTTATCTCTCCAGCTACTACAGATCATGCCACTTTCCACCCTTGGCATTTACACTGCAGATATTTACATGGGAAAGAATTGGGCCTTTTTAGAGGTTCAAAATATATTGTTTGAATAACTACTTCATCTCCATTTCTTACATTTGGGACCACCACAGCAACCCCTGTCTCCCTAGATTGGCCAAGCTAGATACAGGGCGTTTTAACATGCACCTGATTTTTCCCAGACTTCAAAGTCCAAGTTCGGTGAACTCATGTGTGGGGAGTTTAATCACTCCTCCCCCCTCCCGAAAGTTGGCTGGGCACCGTTGTAAACAGCAGCCCCCCACAACATCCATATGTTTTGTGACCCAGACTTATAAGTCTTCTGCTACCGGGGACTTACAAATTCAGGTCACAAAACATGTAGAAGTCGCCGCGCGCTGCTGTTTACAACAGCACCTGGCTGACTTCCTTGAGGGGGTGGGGGAGCTTCTAAACTTCCCACACACGAGTTCACCAAACCCAGACTTCAAAGTCTGGGGAAAATCAGGTGCGTGTAAAAATGCCCTGGGCAGTTAGCTTTTTTAATTTCCCGTCTTAAGTAATGTTTCAATCCCTGTCGTTTTCCTGTGATTCTCAGAGCCCTTTGCAAAACGGTGGCATTGCCCTGGCAACATTGTGCCTGTAGCTGAGCACAATATTCCAGGTGGGACAATGCCAGATCCATGTAGAAATAAACAATCTCTCCCAATTCTTGAAGGTATGCTTGGGAATATTCTTTCAGAATTCTCTTTATGGGTTTAGCAGAGGTAGGATTCAAATTAGCTCACCAACCTGATGTTTTGGCATTGGACTAGATGAGCTTCGAGGTCCCTTCCAACTCTAAAATGCTATGAAATTTCTATGATTCTTCCAATATCCCCACTACTTTGCTGTTGTTTTCCAGCGGATATCATGGGCATAGCATTAGAGAATGTAGACAGTCTGCTTCAGATGCCTTTTGGTTGTGGTGAACAGAACATGGTGAAGTTTGTTCCAAATATCCTACTGCTTCAGTACTTAGAGAAGACAAAACAGGTGACAGAAGAGATCCGATCCAAGGCAATAGAGAACATGAAGAGTGGTGAGCAGTGCCCTTATTATTATTATTATTTTATTTTTATTATTTTTATTATATTAGCATTTGTATAGCACCAGCTGTGTACCTGGCGCTTTACAGAGCAATAAGTTAGATGCGGTCCCTGTCTACGGCTTACAATCTAATAGACACGGAGGGGGGAGACAAGGAGAGGGGACGTAGGGAGAGACAAGGGATCAATAACATTCAAGCGGATGCAAAGTCTCAGGTACATAACACCTTACATCACACATACCTTCCTCTCCTTCATTTGCAAGCAAGTGTGATTTCAGACGTTGCGCATTCAGGAGTCACCACAGCGGATTCCCAGCGGTGGTGAACCGAACAACCCCACCCCGTGATGAAAAAAAGCCCCAAACAGACATGATGGGACCGGGACCACGGCGGGGAATCGGGCTGACAGATCACAGACCGGGGCAGCGCAACAGAGGTGACGCCGATTCCCGGCCACGGTCAAAACACCCAGAAGGCACCGGGCAGGAGCGGGACACAGATATGGCTGCTTGAGGGCAAACAAAGCCAGAAGGGACAAAAGGGAACGCCCAAAGAAGGGAAACGGGAAGGGAGGGGGGAGAGGGAGAAGAGCTGCCCAGGTATCACACACAACAGGCACACAGACAGCGAGGGCACAGTGGAACACACACACACACACA
>QEPC01001969.1:300312-361399 GCA_003113815.1 Sphenodon punctatus | reverse complement strand
GGGCCGGGGGGGGGGATCCGAGGGGTCCCAAGGACAAGCCAGGCAGCCACGGGCCGCTACAATGTATAGCAACAGAGCGAGGCATGGGGTGCAGACCCGGCACAGCTGCAGGCAATAAGCGCCCAGACTGGACCGCTGACACACTAATCAGGCCGGCAAGGACACGGTGTTGCAAACAGGGAGGGGGGGTGATGGCAGAAGGCATGCAGCTGCATCAGGAACGCCCAGCCGTGCACGCCTGTCCGTGTGCCAGGCCCCATGCAAGGACCCAACAGTGCACCCCCGGTGCCCAGGGCCGCCCGCCCTGCTGTGGGAGGGCCGGCCGGCCGTGGGTGGGGCACCGGCCTACCCAGGCCATGACCGGGCCGGCAGACCCCACCCCCAACCCCTGGGGCTGCCAACACCATGGAGCGGGACAGGGCGGCAGCCTACTGGATGCACCTCGCGCTCTCAGCCGAGTGGTATCGCACCCACACCGATCAGCTGTGCATCCTTACCACAGAGGTGCACCTGGGCACCCGGCTGCAGGTTACCGTGGCCTGGAGCACTGCAGGGTCCTTCAGGCCCACCACAGCCACAGGTGCACCCTGGCCTGACTCAGGGCTCAGAGGGTGTCCGGGGCTGACCAGTAGGCCGTGAGCCGGGGCCAGAGCCAGGCAGCAGCAATCTGCAAGGCGGCCAGGCACCTCCAATGGGGGAGGGAGACCTCGCGCCGGGCCGCTCTGCTCGCTATGCCCATTGCCCGGAGGATATGGGTCACGGAGCGGGCACAGGGGTGGTAGTCCGGGGCACTGGCTCAGTGGGACGAGGTTTCCTGGAGGGCCCACTTTAGGATGGACAGACACGCTCACCTTGTTGCGGCTCGCCGAGCTCCTCACTCCCTGGCTGGAGCGCCAGCACACTCCCATGCGGACCCCCATCCCAGTGGTCCAGTGGGTGGCCATTGGGGTCAGGGCCCTAGCAACGCCCGATTCCTGCTGGTCTGTCTCCCAGCACTTCGGGGTCGGCCTGAGCATCATTGCCTGTATCCTCTGGGATGTCTGTGAGGCTGTGGAGGGCGTCCTCCTGGACCGGGCAATCCAGCTGGTGGATCAGGGGGCCATGATGGCCGGCTTCGCAGCCGGAGGCTTCCCCAACTGCATGGACACTGTGGACGGCATCCACATTGAGATCCTCCGCCCATCCGCAGGGGAGGCCGCGGAGTATGTCAACAGGCACGGGTATCACTCACTGCAGCTGCAGGCGGTTGTGGATCACCGGGAGCAGTTCACAGACATCTTCACGGGCAACTCCAGTCACAGTCACGATGCCCGGATCATGACCATCTCCCCCTTCTATGACTGGATGTTCCGGGGGGACTTTGCAGACATGGGGGTGACCCGGATCGAGGGGGTGCTGATGCCCCCCTGTATCCTGGGTGACCCGGCCTATCCCTCACCTGGTGGCTAATGAAGGTCTACCCGGTCACCCGCAACCCTGTGGAGGCGCTGTATAATTCCCGCCTGTGTTCCAGCAGGACCGTGGTGGAGTGGGCATTCGGGACCCTCAAGCAGCACTGGAGGAGCCTTGCAGGCCAGCTGGACTACATGGTGGAGACCTCGGCCCTGGTGATCGGGGTCTTCTGTGTGCTGAACAACGTGTACGAGACCGATGGGGCAGCCCTGCCCATCCGCCCCCCAGACCCCGTGCCTCTGTATGTGAACGCTGACAACCCAAGGGAGTACTGATACGCCAAGAGCATCCGTGCCACCCTGGCGAGGCATATCAGCCGGGAGGCCGAGGCGTGAGGGCGCTCACCACCTGGGCCGCCCCTGTGGGGACCCCGTGGGATCCCAAGTCCAACCCCTACATGGGCGGTGACCCCAACCCCCACCCACCTACCACCCCAAACAGGTCACAGGAAGCAGTGCAGTTGCATAAGCATTTATTATACTCCCCTGTGTACAGGTACGCCTGACCCCACCCCCCGAGTCAGCCCCCACCCCGCATGGTGACCCCCCCTCACACTGCCCTCCCCCTAACCTCCATCCCCCTCATTTCTGGGGATGCCCCCTCGAGCGCCCAGTGGTCCCCACCAAGCTCTGGGAGCTCGCCTCCCCCCTGTTCATGTCCCCAATAGTGTCCTGGGAGGCCTTGTGGGTTGGCGGGGCAGCCAGCGGTTATGGGGAGGGAGGCCCCGGGACCCGAGAGGCCTCCTTGAGCGGCAGCTCCCTCTGGAGGGCTGGGGGGACCGGGAGGCAGATGCATGGCCCCTGCGGGCGTGGAGGCAGCTGGGGCAGTTGGGGAGGGGGTGAGGGCGCCAAGGGACCAAGCATGGGGCCCTGGGCAGGCAGGGTGCCTGGCAGGGTGGCTGCCATCACATAGGCATACATGGCGCCCACGTGCAGGAGTAAGAGGTCCTAATGTTGTGGGACCTATCCATTTTGGCCGAGTGCTCCTACACCATCCCTGTGATGGCCTGTTCCAGCTGCCCGAACGCTTCCACCTGCCTGCTGTGCTCCCGCTGCTCCCTCCTCCACTCCAGGCACACCTCTGCCTGGAGACTCATGTCCCGGGCCTACGCCCACTCCAGGGATCACTCTATGGCTGCCTCCATTCAGTCCACGGCCGTTATAATCCGCTCGCCCTGTTCTGCCGAGGTCCGGATGATGTCCTCCACCCGGTCTTCCCTCCGGCGCTGGACCCGTGCCTGGTACTCCCTCATGCACTGTGCTGGGGCCTGGGTGGCTGTGGCTGCTCAGGTTGCCCTGTAGGGAAAATGAAGGTGAGTCGTCTGCCACCCCAGGCGCCCGCTCCCGGCCCTGGGATGGGCCCCTCGGGGGTGTTGCCTGGCACACTCCCCGGTGCCCCGACCCCTCTCACCGGCCCCGTGTGTCCCATTTCCCCCTCCTGGCCCCCACGGGGCCCCCTCACCCGGCCCATGTGCCTCACCTGGTTCCTCCGCCCGCTGCCTTGGCTCCTCGGTGCTGGCCTCCTTGCCCACCTGCCTCTGGTGCCAGGGTGTCCTGTGCCCTGTGAGGGAATGGGGGGTTGGTTGGTGGAGGGGTGGCCTGGAGTGCCCTGGTTCTGCCTTGTCTGGGGGGGCTGGGACTGCCCCTGGCCCGTGCATCCCCCCCAGTCCCCTGCCCCCGGTCCCTCTCCGCTCCCGGCCGCTCGCTTACCCTCTATGTCTGTCTCCGATTCCTCCGAGGCCGGCCCCTCTGTGTTGGTGTGCTCCTCCTGGGACCACTGGCTGAGGATGATGAGGGTGCCGCCCTCGGACTCCGCCTGTCCGGCCTGGGGATGGGGGCTCTCCGGGCTTCTGTCTGGGGGGGCTGCAGGTGTCAGAGGTCCCGAGGCATTCCTCCTGGGTGTCCAGGGTCCTGGAGCGTGTGCCTTCCCGGGGGGCAGCGTGTGGAGGGTGTACCTCTGCCCGTTCCCTGCCCTGGACCACTGCGCTCCCCACGAGGCATGGGGTGACAATTGAGCCCTTCATGTGTAGTATGCGGTCCAGGGCATCATAGAAGGGCGCAGTCCGGGCTCCGTGTCCAGACCGGCGATTGTTGTCCTGTATGGCCTTGTACCCCCTCTTCAGCTCCTTGGCCTTTGAGCGGCACTGTTGCATGGTCCGGTGGTGCCCCGTCACCCCCATTTCCCACACTATGTCCTTGAAGACGTGCTCATTTCTCTGATTGAACACAAGCTCCAGCTGGTGCTCCAGGGTCCCCCAGATGCGGATAAAGTCCCAGGTCTCCTGCAATCCCCACTGGCCCCCTCGGTGGTAGGGCCTTCTCCCTCTTCTCCCCTCTGGTTCCTCCTCTTCCTCCTGCTCCTGCTCCTCCGCCTGGGCAGGGCCCGTGTCCTCCAGGGGCTCGGGCTCCCAGGCCTGCTTCCGTGATTGTGGGACACAAGGGGGGGTATGGTTGGGTTCCATTCTGCCCCTGTCCCAAGGCCATTCCCCCCCTCCGGCGGGCACCCAGCCAGGCCCCCTCCCCCCCATTGAATCCCCCGTGCTGCCTGTTCTCCTCCCCTTCATTCCCCTTACCCGTTTCTGGGGTGCCTCCTCCCCCTGTCCGGTTGATGTCCCCGGGGCGGCCTGTCCCAGCTGCTGCTGGTGCTGTCCCTCCACCTCCTCCATTTGAAGCATGACCACCTCCTCCTCTGCCTGCGCCTCCACCACTGCCTCCTCCTCCTCCTCCCTCGCTCGCTCTCTCGCCCACCGCTCTCTGCTGCCTCCCTCCTTGCTCCATCCTGCCACATTTCCCTGCTGCATTTTGCCCTTTTAATCTTCCTCCGGTGCCTGTGTTGTTGCTGGTTGCCTGGCAGTGATGCTGCATGCTTTGTCCCCAGCTGGGAATCATTTTCTTTGATTCCGGCCGGTGATTGCCATCCAGATGTTACTATTTCTTGTTTCCTGCTGGGAATCTCTTTGACCACGCTTTTGGAGATGGGCCGGGCCGGAGGTTCGTAAGCGTGGTTAATATTGACCCCATGTGGGTATTGACTGTGGTGAACATCTGGCGGCCACCGAACAGATGTTCAGAGCACTTTGGCCCCGCCGTGGGATTGACTGTGGTTCACTGTGGTTGACTGTGATCTCGTAACGTCTGAAAATACCCATTGTTGCAACTACTAGATACAGTAGACTAGACACTGAATCTTAACTCTTCCTCTAATGCTTACAGCCGCCTGCTCTCTGCCCCAGAACTCCACACCCAGGGACCTATGGGGAAAATGCATTGAACATGGGTCCCTGACCATGCCATATATCCTCAGCTATTCATGTTAGGGGGCAATGGTTTGGTAAATGGGTATGTGAAGAAGGGAGACTTAGGGGGCAGAGGTAAGATTGTGTCACATGGCCTGTGGTATCTATTTGATTAAATAATGATAAGGTGGGGTCTGTGGGTGAATGAGAAGATGGTTTGTATTTTTCAGTAGCTAAAATTTTCATGTCTTTGCTTTGGTGGGTTTGAGTAAGGCATGATATATGGGCAGAATTTCTAACTGCACTGAAGCTTAGTTTCTGGCATATCGAGATATTCCATGATGATATATCAAGAACAGCAGCGGCTGAGTGCTTGGCTAGAGAATTTCATGTTTGTTCCCTCCAGTCTGTTCATACTATGCAGCCCAGCCTAAAATAGATGCCATGCTTTTAAAATCCTATCAAAAGACTCCAAGAATGCATTGGAGAAAAAGTCAACAGAGTCTGCAGCAATGATGCCGACCGAGTGAGACTTACCAGTACAGTCTGACCGCTTTGCTCCACTGCAGTGATTAAAAGCAGCATCTTTTAACAACATCTCCAGACCAATGTAGAGTACCAACATTTAAAAGCCAAGGTTTTAAATTAATAGTTAAGGCTAATTAATCAAAATTAATTATTTCAGTTATACTCCAACTAATAATCTCTTCCCATCACAAATCCTATACTCCTAAAATAATATAATTCCATCTCACATCTTTCATTAACCACTCTCTTCTCTTCTCAACATCACTACATTTTTTCCTTCAACAACATCAAATTTATGATAATATTAAAAAATAACTCCCATCACTTCAAATTCTACTACTGAAGAAATTTATTCTCATTCAAATGCCTTAATGAGTTAATTGTGATATAGGTATTTTATATTTGTTTATGAAATAAAGAAAATGATTAGGTCTAATGTTACATTAATTAATGAACTCATTAAGTCATTTGAATGAGAATAAATTTCTTCGGTAGTATTTGAAGTGGTAGGAATTATTTTTTAATATTATCATAGGCTTGATGTTGTTGAAGGAAAAGCGTAGTGTTGATCTTGAGAAGAGAGGGATGTATAAACGGTGGTTAATGAAAGATGCGAGTTGGAATTATATTATTTTAGGAGTATAGGATTTGTGATGGAAAGATTATTAGTTGAAGTATAATTGAAATTGTTAGTTTTGATTAATTAGCCTTAACTATGAATTTAAAACCTTGGTTTTTAAATTTTGGAATTTAATGAGGTTTTTGAAATGTTGCCTTGAGAGAGAAAGCATGTTTGGGGTGCATAGGGAAGGGAGGGTGTTTGGAGGTTATTGGGGGAAATACACATTCCTTCCAGGCTGCCCTGGATGAGGCTATCTCAGGCTCCCCCTGTCCTCAGCTGAGTCCACTGCAGCCCCCCATGAAAGCTAAAGCAGCCATGCCAGACCCAAACACACAGAGCACGAAATTTTCAGGTGCCTAGGAGCCATTTGTGGCCAGAAAACTGGGCACCAGACCTGCCCCTAGCCAGGGCTATTATAGGATTGGAGGTTTGCCTGCCCAGTCTGCAAGCCCCCTATTCTTGCATGCAAGGCCTGGGGTGTGTGTGCCCCTCTCCTGTCTTGCTGGGGTGCCAGCACCTCCTCCACTTTGGTTGAGCCTATGAGGTGCTTACTGGGAAATTCATAGAATGGGGAGTCCCTGCGAGACAATTTAAGGATACTGTACAGCATCTGGGGTCGAGGATCAGAGGGGATTCTGCCTGCCCCATCTGCAAGCCTCCTCTAATGATCTGCCCCTCATCTCTTGTTGGGGGTGCCAGCACCTTCCCCACTATACTGCATTTGGGGGCCAGGATTGGAGGGGATTCCCCCTGCCCTATCTGCAAGCCCCCTACTGATGTCCCATCACCTCTTGCTGAGGGTGTGAGGGCCTCCCCCACTGTATAGCATTTGGGGGCCAGGATCAAATGGGATTCCCCCTCCCCCATCTGCAAGCCCCCACCCCTCTAATGTCTTGCTGGGGGTGCCAGCACCTCCCCTGCTGCGATCCTGCAGCTGATAGTTGTCCACTGCACCCAGCGCCAGACCTCTGGCTGCCTTGACTTCCCAGTAGTGGGTCCAGAGGTAGAGATCCTGCAGAAAGGGGTGATGGGGGGCCCTGAAGGGCTAGCTCTGCGCCAGCCGGTACCGCTCCCCAAAGTTCCCTCCACCCCCCATTGGAAAGCCAGCAGCACCTGATCTTTGGCTAGCCTCTCGCCGGCAGCACCTTCTAGCTCCTCGGCGACTGGCAGCGAGGCCAAGAAGCACCGCAGCCGCCCTGGGTCACCGGCTTGGAGCCGTGCCTCACAGACACAGGAGACCTACTCCAGGGAGAAGTGCAGCGAATGGCGATGTGGAGCGGCGGCGGCAGCTTCCCTGGGTCCCAATCCCCAGGAAGGAGACCCGCTGGGAGGAGGAGGAGTTGGTGGGGAGCGCTCCAACGTTTGCCGGGCACACCATTCGGCCTGGCCTCCTGCTCCCTCCTCCCAGGTGGGCCACAGCTGGGCTGCTCTGGGCTGCCGTCCTACCGCAGCACCACCATGGTGACAGCTGTAGCGCTCTGCTTTTTAAAAATTAAATAAACAATGCTGCATAGCAGGAGCGCTGTTATGGGCTCCGCTGCTAAGCACGCATGCACAACTTAAGAAATTTCTCCATTGAACATTAACATTGGGTGGTTTTACACACACATTTCTCCTGCATGTTTGCTGCTACATCCTGAACTTTCTGTGTGTCTAAATCACTCATCCAAATCTTAAACATCTGGCTCTTTGAACTTTTGCATAGAACTTCTCCCAGAACTTCTGTGTGTAAAACGTGCCTTTGCTCCAGGCAGCTGTGGTCACTTTGTTTCCATGGCAGCCCCTCATGTCTACAGCTACTTTAGGCTGCCTCAGGGCAGTGTTTGTGTGAAGAATGCATCCAGGAACTTACTTGTGGACCTGTAAACCCAGAAGATTGAAAAACCAGCCCTTTAAGGTGTGTGTAAAAATGCCCATTGTCTTCTACAATTGATAACTTTGGATTAACAGTTTGGATTTTGAAAAAAATCCACGAGCGATTACTATGCAGTGCGCTTGAATTTTCAAGCATGATAGAGCCAAGCAAGAGTCCCTAACAAATCCACAATCTATTCACAAAGTGGGAGTTGCAACCCGGAATTGCAGTGACCAAAACCAGCCTTGTTAAGTATACGGAGAAAACAATGAGCTCTCTCTCTTGCCTTGACTATAATTCTGAGCATAGCGGTGTATAGCATCTAGCAAGCAATGAATGGGATCCCCTCTCTCTAGAGTTTGGAGCCCTCCTATGGAATTCTGTAGTAGGAAGACAGTCCAGCAGGGATCAGGGCTGAGACGCAGTATTGTTGTTCCCCCTCTCCACAGGTTACCAACGCCAGCTGCTTTACAAACATGACAATGGTTCCTACAGCGCCTTTGGGAAGAGCGATGATGACGGAAACACCTGGTGAGTGAGCAGAGCCAGTGCCGAACTCCAAACCTGTGACTATTGGAGGATGAATTGCACAAGCCTTAGAATCATAGCATTGCGGGACTGGAAGAGACCTCAAAGACTATCTAGCCCATCCCCCTGCACCAAGGCGAGCTTCACTAGATCTAAACTCTCCCTGACAGATGTTCATTTTATTTATTTATTTATTTATTTATTTAAAACTTCTATTCCGCCCCTCCTGCCCAAAGGCAGCTCAGGGTTGCGAACAACACAAAAGATTTAACAATAAAACATTTCAAAACAAATCAACACATTTTAAAACAAATCATAAAACTCACCCTCCCTCCCAAACCCTACCCCCCCCCACCCTACCCCTACCCCTCGTCAAAAGCCTGGCGGAACAGCCAGGTCTTACACAAACGTTGAAATGACAGGAGGGTGGGGGCCAACAGAGCCTCCTCCGGGAGCCAATTCCACAGCACAGGGGCAGCCACCGAAAAAGATCTCACATCAGTGGTCACCCGTCTTGCCCGGGGAACCTCCAAAAAGGCTCCCACGGACGATCTCAAGGGTCGCACGGGCACATTGGAAGTGGGGCGGTCCCGCAGATAGGCTGGGCCCAGGCTGTGAAGGACTTTAAAGGTCAAAACCAGCACCTTGAACCTAGCCGGGTGTTTTATAGGCAGCCAGTGCAGAGCCCGGGGCACAGGTGTCATGTGCTTCCTGCAGCCCGCCTCAGTAAGGAGATGGGCCGCGGCATTCTGCACCAGCTGCAGCCTCCGGACCAGCTTCTCGGGTAGCCCCACATAGAGCGCGTTGCAGTAATCCAGCCTCGAGGTGATGAAGGCATGGATGACAGTGGCGAGGTCAGAGTCTGAGAGATACAGCCGAAGCCGCCGGACAAGCCTTCATCAAGCCTTTCCCTAAAAACACGATTTTCATCTATTCACGTTGCCAAGATGCTGAGAGGCTCTGCGACATGCTGGAGAGCAGAAGCTCTTCCCGTGGCCCCATCCTGCCCAGGTCAGCTCATGTCTGGGCAGTGAGAAGAGGTTCTAAAAGTGGGAGGAGGAACTGCTCCCCCACCTCATTTTCTTCTATCCCCACTACCACTAGGGATTAGTTATCTGGGCACTCTCTCTCTCTCTCTCTGTGGCTGTTTTTACACAAGGCTTTTTATTTGCATATTTGTAAATTCCTGGAGGAAACAAACTTGCTCAGGGGGTTTAGACATTCCTCCCTGCTACCGGAAGTGAGCCTGGCACCATTGAAAACAGTGGGTGCTGCGAACTAGCGCAGGCTTGGAGCTGTAGAGTTGTAAAAGCCTATAAAAAGAGCCTGTGTTTGCCTTCTTTGTGTGACTTTGCTGCTAACAAGTTTTTTTCCCCCTGTTAGATAGGTTTCTCTTTTCCGTGATTTAGGTTTATAGGCATGTGTGTGTGTATTACAGTTAGTAGCTGTTCTAGGTGGAGGATTAATTTGTGGTAGATTTCCCTCCCCCCCTTCTGTGAGGCCTTTGGCCCATCTTCTTTATGGCTTTTTCTTAAATAGTTGGAAATTGTTACCATTTAATAGTTACAATTAAAGGTAAATAATCTTCTCTCCAGGCTAAGTATTAGGGATGGGAATTTCGGTTTTGGATAAAACCGAAAGTACCCGAAAATGGCAATTTCAGATTAATCAAAAATTTTGGTTCTTTTTCGGTTTCGGTACTCTTGGATCTTTTGCATTGATTTTTGTACCAGATTTTTAACATTGCGGGTTGTGCCCCATTGAAAAACTGCAATGTTAAAATTCCGGTACAAAATTCAATGCAAAAGATCCAAGATTACTGAAACCGAAAAAGAACCGAAATTCATGAGAACTGAAACTTAAATTGACCAAAACTGAAATTTTGCCTAGAGTTCCATCCCTACTAAGCATACCCAGTTTCTTCAACCTCTGGCATTCATTCCAAAATCCTTTCTCATCTTTCTTGCTCTCCTCTACGTCCTCTTTAGTTTGTCTACCTTTTTCTCAAAATGTGGTACCTAAAATTGGATACTTTGCTCCAATTGAGGTCTGACCAGAGCCAATGAATGTGTTAATTCTGGTGCTCTGGGTACAAGACATCTGCTGATGTAACCAGGATACAGGACGTACTAGTACAGTTCCACCTAGGCATTAGTTAGGCCTCCTTGACTGTTAATCAATGATTCGTTGTCAGATTAGGAACAGGTGATGAGTTGGGTTCTCCAAGGATCTGTCCTGAGTCCAGTGCTGCTGTTTAACATTTTTATCATTGATTTGGAGAAAGAGGTGGAGAGTATTCTTATCGAATTTGCTAATGACACTTTGCTAGGAGGGAATGCAAACACTCTAGAGGATGGGATTGGAATCTAAACTGCAAAGCTGTGGGGGGGAAAGGATAAAATTAAGTAAAAACAAATGCAAATTTTTGTACATAGGACAGAAAAATCAGAAGTATAAATACAAAATAGAAGATGACTGGTTGGGCAGCAGTGTTTCTGAAAAGGATCCAAAGATTATAGGGCTCAAACTCAACCTTGATTTTCTCTCAATTCTCGCCAAGAATCATGGTTTTTGACTCTTGACTCATTTTTAGCTAGAATCGATAATTGGGAAAACAAAACAAAACCCAGTTCTCAACACTTACTTGGTTGAGAACTTTTCTTGATTTGCTGCAATTTACCATGTACTGTTTGCCATGATTTACCATGTACTGTGTACCTATTTAGTGTGTACTGCTTACCATGTACAGTTTACATCCTGGTAATGCGCATGTGCAAAATGACTTCCCTTTTTCAAAATGGCTACGATGCTACTGGCGCCATCTTGGAAGAGGGCTGCATGTGCACAGAGTAGCTGCGGGTGACCATTTTGTACATGTGCATTACTGGGATGAACACAGTAAGCAGTTCACGGCAAATTGGTATATGGTACATGGTAAATTTGTGGTAAATGGTGCACAGTAAATTTGGATGAGATTCTTGCCGAGATCTCGAACTGTTACCGAGACCATCCCAAGATCTTGGTAATGTGATACTTAGTTCTTGCAAGATTTTCGCTTGAAACAAATTGATTCTTGTTTCAGCCCTAGTCATAAGAGATGATAGACTTCATATGAGTCAACTGTGTGATGCAGCAGCTTAAAAGGTTACATTAGCATTGGGTTACATTAACAGAAGTACTGTCTCTCTAATATAAAGGAAGAAGTGATTGTTCCTCTCTAGTAGGCCTTGGCCAGAGCTCATCTAGAATACTGCATCCGGGTTTGGGCTCCTTACTTTAAAAAAGTAACTGACAAGCTGGAGAGGCTTCAGAGGAGAGCAACAAAGAGGATAAAGGGGATGGGGCAAAAGATCTATGAGAAGAGTTTGAAGGAAATGGAAATATTTCATCTAAAGAAAAGATGATTACATGGAGGACATGATTATAGTTTTCATATATGTAAAAGGCTGCTATAGGCAAAATGGTGCCCTGTTGTCCTCACGGGTCAAGACAAGACTAGAAATAATGGGCTTAAATTGAAGGAGAAAAGACTTAGGCTAAACATGAGGCAGAACTTTCTAACTACCAGGGCAGTTAGGCAGTGGAGGATAGTTCCAAGGGGAGGTTGTGGAGACCCCATCACTGGAGCGTATACAAATAGGTAGGTGGACATCTCTAAGAGATGGGGTAGGTAAAATGGCTCCTATTTAATGGCAGGAGGCTGAGGTAGATAACCCTTGGGGTTCCTCCCAGCTCCGTGATGCTGTGATTCTGAGACTGACAAAATACAAAGAGCCTGTCTGTCTCCTGTTTTCTCTCCACAGGCTGACGGCTTTTGTGGCTCGGACCTTTGGCCAGGCCAGATCTTACATATATATTGATAAGCAGCACATTCAGGATGCTGTGCGCTGGCTTGGGCAGAACAAGATGGACAGTGGCTGTTTCAGGAGTGTGGGGAAGCTCTTCAATAATGCACTGAAGGTACAGATGTTGGCAATTATTATTATTATTATTATTATTATTATTAACAAACATTTATATAGCGCCAGCAGTGTACCTGGCACTTTACAAAGTAATAAAATAGACACGGTCCCAGCCCCTAGGGCTTACAATCTGAGAGACAGGAGCTGGGGGAGAGACTTAGGAAGGGGAACAGAGGGAGAGACAAGGGGTCTAACATTCATGAAGATGCGAGGTCTCAAGTGCACGTACTTGGCTTGGCAATTACTAGAGGAAATGGGGAGACCCTAGTAGATAAACCTCAGACCTGGCAGAAATATAGGAGACTCCATTAGAATATGCAAACAGTACAAAACAAGGGACCAGACTGGAATAGCAACCAAAGCAATACAACAAACAGACAAAAAACCAAACAAACAAACAAACTACTCCAGGGATTACAAAAATGCATGTGTATTTATTAGCAATAAACAAAAAAGTAATAATAATCACTTATAATTATAAGTTGTAGTAGTAATAATATATTTATCAATTGATTTACTATATACAGAGACATGATACGTTTCAGGGAGAAACCCTTCTTCAGGAATCTAATCAGTGGTGTTGTTTAATCCTGGGTAATTTCAGACGTTATGGGATCATGGTCAACCACAGTGAACCCCCTGTGGTGGCCGTGATTCCTGTAACGGCTGTTTGATTCAGGCCAGATGTTCACCCCAGTGAACCACTGGCAGGAATCAAAATAACCACGATTCTGGACCTCCGGCTGCCCAGAGGTCCAGACTCGTGGTTAGATTGGACACAATCCATGATGGGCCAAAATTAACGTCTGTTATGTTTGGCCCATCCCAGATCGTGGTCCCGACCACGGGACGGGATCGAGCACAGTGGCTGGATTGGCTGCTGCACCCGCCCGTCTCCCGGAGGGTGGGAAGCCAGGGAAGCACGACCACACGTTGCACCGCGCAGTGTCGCCCCCACCCCGATCCCCTGTAGGAATCACACCGGCACAACTGATGGATGGCCGGACTGATTCCTGACCGGGATTTGAAACAGATCCCGGTCCGTGGTTCAGCGTGGCGGGCCTATGGGCCCGTCACGTCTGAAATTACCCCATCTATGGATCATTTCCAGTCAAATGTCACAAATGAGGATGAAAATCTTTATCAGAGAAAAATATTCTGTTGAAACATCCTCATACACACATATATATACAAAAAAAAAATCAAGAGAAACTGGGAATTCCCATCTTACTGTTCCTCAGAACAAATAGGCATTCTTGCTGAAGTTCATTTGGTCCCTTTGGTGTCTTGCTGCCACTTAGGACCTATATATATATATATATATGGATGTCTGAGGATGTTTCAACAGAATATTTTCCTCTGATAAAGATTTTCACCCTTGTCTGTGACATTTGACTAGACATGATTAAACAACACTATTGATTAGATCCCTGAAGAAGGTTTTTTCCCCGAAATGTGTCGGGTCTTTGTATATAGTCATTCAGTCGGGTCTTTGTATATAGTCATTCAGTGGATCATTTTATTATTACTTAATAATTAATTATTGTTAATTAATTTATTGTTAATAAATGCACTTATAGGGTGACCCTCGCAAACTGCGCCTACGCAAGGTGCAGTGAAAGACCACAGGCGCTCAAGCGTGCACACACCCTGCCGGCACATCAAGCCACACAGGGCAATGGTGCACCCCATCCAATGCGACACCCCCCTGAGCCCACACACCCCGCAGCCTGGGGGATGGAGCAGGAGCCATGCCTGCTTCATCCCTGAGCTGCGGAGTGTGTGGGTTCGGTGGTCGCAGCAGCGAGGGTCACACCCTTGCCCCGCACTGCTTGCTGTGCGCGCGGTGTGCGCGCGCGCCTGAGTACCCGCCGCCCGGATCGGCACTGCTTTCCGGCAGCAGGATTGCACCCATACATTTTTGTAACCCCTCAATAGCTTGTTGGTTTGTTGCATCCATTAGAATATGCCCACTGGTTTATCTGTTGTCATGCTGGCCCTAAATGAAGAGATGGAGACAAGGTAGTTCAGATGGTATCTTTTATTGAACCAAATTCTGATGGTGAGAGCATGCAAACTCTTGGGCCACATGGGGTCCTTCCTTAGGCATGGAAAAGATCAAAACGTATAGACTGAACAAATGCAGGACAGGTTATATGTACAGTGCACATATGTACATACGTAAAGCATGGGCAAAGTTTCCAAGTCCAAGAGCCGCATATCAACATTTTCATATACTAAGAGTCACAAGACATATTGATTGCTGGCTTCCTCCAATCCCAGGGACTGGGCAGCTTCACTTCCCCCTACTCTGCTCCCTCACATCAAAACTCTCATTCCCAGGGAGCGTGTACAGTAGCTGTCTGGTCATTCATGTAAGAAATGGAGACAAAGTAGATCAGATGGCATCTTTTACTGGACCCAAATTCTGCTGTTATGACCCTTGTAATGGTGAGCTCTGGTGCTCAGTGAAAAATAACAGCTGGATGACTGTCTCCGTGAAACATGGAATTAGTACTATTATCTCCATTTTACAGATGGAGGGATTGAGGCACAGAGAGACAAAGGTACTTACCCAAGGACATAGAGGAAGTTATATGCAGAGTTTGGAAGTTGGAACTGAACTTCGTTTCCTTAGTTTCAACTATATATTTTTTTTCAAATGAAATTTTGACAGGGGAGAAGCCCTGAAGTAAATCATGATAGTCTGTCTGATTGGCCAGGGTCTATGAGCTATTATAGTTACAGCCTGCTTCCATATTACTAGTAGCCAGGAGGATGCCAGACCAGCTCTGTCAGTTTCTCTCAATGATCTTTGGACTTCTTTTACCCACCATTGGCATCATAGGTAGCCACAGGCTGAGGAATGATGGAGCACTCTGAATCCTGGGAGCATGACCCTTTCTTTGATTACCTCTTTTCAGAGATCAGGAAAGACCCGATAAGCGCGAGGTCAGGACATAATATTAAGACCGCACCTCTGTGCCTCATCACATTGGGTCATGATTTGGCACGGACCTTGCCTGCACGTCCATGCAGGTGCTGGCCTGGGATTGCCCCGGGTTGTGTCAGTACTAGCTCAAAAACCTCCAAGGTCACAGCCTGAGCTAAGGCCTGCTTGATGGGGCCACAGCAGGGCTGCATGTCTGTTCCCAGGCAGGTATGCCAGCCCGGGTCAGGTCTGCCATGGCTGGCTGTCATTGACCACCATTGCTACTGCTCATGGCAGGGAAGCGCCGGGAGGCTGAACACAGTGCAGGGGTGGGACGGGCCAGCTGCACGTTCCTCATTCTCCCCGGGCTGTGCCGTCAGCGTCTGCGCCAGACACACGTTGGTTCTGCACCCTGACCTGGCCCAGGCTGTGTCTGCCATGGCTTCCTAACTCAAGTTTGGTTGGCCAGCCATCCTGTTTGTTTTTACCCATTGACTCTACGCTTCTGTCCGGTTTCCAGCACGTGCATGTGTCCCCTTCTCATTGCTTCCTCTGCACCTCTTTTAAACCTACTTTCACTGATGGGTGTCTGCAATTGCAGAAGGGTTTCCACACAGAAGCGACAACGAACTCCCAGCATCTTTTACAAAGCTAAAAAACCTCTTCCCTGTGTCTTTGTAACCCTCAGGGTGGCGTGGATGACAGGCTCTCCCTAACAGCTTACATCACTGCCTCACTGCTGGAGCTCCATCTGGAGAAGAATGTAAGTAGTTTCTTTCATAGGGATTTAGGCACCCTTTATCCACAGTCCCAGGATGCAGGTGGTGGTCAGCGCTGGCACTTAGTTTCCAGACACTGTGTGGAAAAGGATGCAGGATAGCACCTTAGAGATTAATTACTGAAAGGGGGCGGGAGCTCTCGTAGGCAAGAGTCATTTATGAAAGCTCATGCCTTCTTTCACCAGTTAGTCACTAAAGTGCTATCCTGCTTCTTCTGTTGCCTGATTCCAGATTAATACAGCTGATGTGAGCCAAGCTTTCCTGGGAGATAACTTCCACGTAACATCAAGCCAAATGCAAGAGGCTACATCTGAGCCAAGATTTCCTATTGAAATATGCTGTTGTATCTCCTGTTATCGAGAGCTTGGAATTGATGCACAAAGATAGGACAAATGTTCAAACACTGGCTTCCTGGTTTTGTGCCTGCAAATTGTGGAGGTAGAAAACAGCAGACACAGTTTTGTCCCAGGAGCTATTTCTAGGTGTGGCCTAAGCCATTCAGACATCTTTAACACCTGTCTTAGGGCATCACTCAGGTGTTTTGGTATACAGATGACCTCAGTTTTGCCTGCAAAATTTGAGGTACAGAAAAGGACAGGCTGAAAATGTTTCTCCATGACTCAGTATTAAACTGCAGCCTTGGGTGCAGTCTTGATGTTAGCCTCTCAAATAAAACTAGGGCTGAAACTCAAACTCGATTTTTGTTCTCGATTCTCGCTGAGAATCACGGTCATCAACTAGTTTTTAGCAAGAAAAAATAATCGAGAAAAACCCTGGCTCTTGACACTTTCTCAGTCAAGAATTTTTCTTGACTAACCTATTACCATTTACCGTGTTTACTGTTTGCTGTGATTTATCGTGTACCTATTTACCGTGTACTGCATTCATCCTGTGTGCAAAATGGCTGCTCTCTTCCAAAATGGCAATGATGTTGCCTGCACCATCTTGGAAGAGGGCTGCACATGCTCAGAACAGCTGCAGTGGCCATTTTGCACATGCACATTACCGGGACAAACACGGTACACACAGTAGGCGGTACACAGTAGGCCGTACATGGTAAATCACGGTAAACAGTAAATCGCGGTAAATGGTAGACTGAGAAAAATTCTCAACTGAGATCTCAAACCATTACCGAGATCGTCCTAAGATCTCGGTAATGATTCTCAATTCTCATGAGATTTTTGCGAGAAAGAAATTGATTCTCATTTCAGTCCTAAATAAAAGTGACCTGATTATCAAAAGCACAGCGTCACCTACAGATATAATTGACTTCAAGAAGACTAATTTGTGCTCATCTGGGAAGAAGCAACAGTTCAAAGTGAGGAGGAAGAGGGGAAGTTTCACCTTCTTGCTCCCCCCACCAAATCCTTGCCCCATCTCTTGCCCCTACCTGGCCATTCCCCCAGCTGCTAGGAAATTCAAATGCCGGTGAGGAGTGGGCTGGGACTAGAGGTGCGATGGTTCCCCACACAGCAGACTTGTCAGGGGCGTGTCCTCTCCACTCCTTCCTCGTCTGATGCTTGTGGTGCTGCTGCTCATCGCCACTGAAAATCAGACTACTTCTGTCAACAAGATGTATAAAGGGGGATAGAGAAATCTAGTGAAAGCTTGACGGTCATGGCCTAGCAGCTCTATTGAATATAATTGTCTGAGGCAGCCAGCTCCCTAGTACTGGTGGTTACCCATCAGCGCAGTGTCCTGTCCCAGCATACAACAATTCTCTGCAAAAGCCAAACCGATTATTGATTATTAATTATTAATTATTATTAGTTTACTATTTGGTCTGCGATTCCTACTTCAATAATTTCAAACCCCTGTTCGAGAGATCTGGGTAGGAGGGGCCCTACTACGACATGTTCCCTGGCTGAATCTGGGATTGTTGTGAACACAGTAAAATTTTTACCAGTTGTGAGTGGCCACAGGATGCGCTAACAATCTTCTCATCCCATTCCAAGGGCACCATGGTAGCCGATGCTTTACGCTGCCTTAAGGAGGGCTCAAGCAGTGTGAACAGCACCTACACCCAGGCCTTGATGGCTTATGTCTTCACACTGGCCGGGGACACGGAGACGAGGCAGGAGCTCCTGGCAAAGTTAGATGAAACAGCTGACAAATCTGGTACGGTGGCTTCTTTCACCAGATCCTAGGGAACTACTCTGGCAAATTGTGGCAGATTCCCAGCACCAGCACCATCTACTGAAATTGCGGGAGGGGGAGGAGAATTCTGAGCATCTTTCTTGGTTTCTTGGTTTGTATTCATGTCACACTCCCATTGACTTCCATTCAGTGTCAGTTTAACCTGAGTGGTGACAGAGAACGGGCCTCAAGGTATGACCAATAACATTATGGAGAAGAGACCCACAATTGCAGATGCTTTGGTAGAACTATGAGTGTCTCTTTCATTCTAGGGTTGGGCTGTCGTGGGAAGGCAGGGAGGCTTCAGTTCCTGCAAGTGCCTGAATGAACGTAGCTTCTCCTTGCATTCTTCCCCACCTGCCTGCTGTAGCAGCACCAACACCCCAGGGGAATTTGTGATGATTTGAACCTGGACATTTCAGAATCTCTCCCTGCCCCCATCTCTTGCGATTAAATGCCAAAGATAAATCAAATGTGCTTTCTCTGGCACAAAAATGGCAAAGGGTGTGTGTGTGCCTCTCTCTGTCTTTGGGTGCAAAGGGGGAATGAATATTGTTTTGCATTTTTTCATTCTGTATTTTGACATTTAATATTCTGATAATTTGGTAACTGGTGATTGGCCGTTTGTGGTCACATGGCACAGGTGAATCAGAAAAGCCCACCTTGTTTCATAGAGCAAATGTGCAGCAGTTTATTTTCATCCATGTCATGAGGAGACAGGACTCTGAGCATCCCCACTGCACAAAGGTGCTGAGTGAGAAGGGGCCGTTGTTATAGCTAAGCCCATCCATTCCTCTGTGTAAAAGTAATTGCAATGTGGAGTTGGAGCCCCAACATTTGTGTGATTGGAGAGCTGCGTATTCCATAGGAGAAAGTGAAAGCAGGGAGAGTTGGTTGACTGACCCAGTGGTGCTCTCAAGGTAATAATGGGGGACGGGGGCAGTCTCTGCTCTAGGGGGTGGAACACATATAGGGACAGGAGGCAAAATGAATAGTCCCTGCTGCCTGTGGCTACCGCTGTGCTGAGTTGTGTTCCCTTTCACTGGTTCTTTCCCTCCTCAGATGGCACCCTATCCTGGGAAGAGCCTGAGATAACGGCCTATGTCCTTCTGGCTCACGTCTCCAAACCAGAGGTGTCAGAGGATGAAATCACTACTGCCTCCCAGATTGCACGCTGGCTCGCTAAAAAGCAGAACGCGAACGGGGGCTTTCGCTCCACACAGGTAACAAGCCAGGAAGAGTGGGAGAGAGAATACTTAGGGGAGAGGGCTGGAGGAGGCGAGGCGAGCAGTGAGATGCACCTGGAATTGGATCTCTGCAGTGGGGATATGTCTGTCTGTCTGTGTTTGGAGGTTGGGATGTGAATCCTGATATCAGTGGCCTGTGCTGTGTGAAATCAAATCACTGTGTTGTTGAACAGGGAGCGCAAATTTTACAGCTTGTGGTCTGTGGGGTGGATCCTGATAGCTTGGGAGCTGGGAATGGAAATGCCAGCCCAGTATTGTTCCTTGCAGGTGTGTAGATCCTGCTAAACTCATTAGATTAGGAGCAAGAAGCCTAGAGTCAGTGCCATGGACATATGGACCATACTGGGTGTAGTATGAAAGGGGGCCTTATCAGTATCACTGCAGGAGTTCGTTTTTGGAGGGCACTAAGAGAAAATTTTTTAGAGATTTGAAAAACTGCTAGAGCCTCTTTCTTCCCTCAGGACACAGTAGTCGCCTTGCAGGGCCTGAGTAAGTATGCATCCCTGACGTACCGTGAGACAGGAGACATGACGGTGACAGTGAAATCCAGCACAGGGTCCCAGCATGGGTTCCATGTGGATAAGAAGAACCGGCTGGTGCTGCAGCAGGCATCTCTCCTGGATGTCCCTGGGCAATACACGGTGCAGGTAGCCGGAAATGGCTGCGTGTATGTGCAGGTGAGTCATGGGCCATTCAGGGAAACAGGGCATTAGAGTCTATAGGACTTTTGCCATTGGAATCCTTGGGGAAAGGATTTTATATATTACCCAGGGCAGAGATTTATTTGTTTGTTTGTTTTGTTTTGATTTTTATCCTGCCCTATCCCTCTGAGGCTCAGGGTGGCTAACATCATAAAAAGATAAAATACAAAATTAAACCCATACAATACTAATAATACCCCCCTGGATCTACCCCTACCCCTGGTGGAATAAACAGGTGTTAGGCTACCTCTGGAAGACACTCAAACCGGGGCTTAGGCTAACCTCCAAGGAAAGGGAGTTCCAGAGCTGGTGAGCAGCCACTGAGAACGCCTCTCTGCATGCCTGAGACGTACAGACCTGGGCCAATGATGAAACTTGCTAGAGGGTGATCTTGGCTGAGCTTAGAGGCTGCAGAGAGGTGTAAGTAGGAAAGTGATCCTTTAGATCTGAGACCCCAGGCCATTTAGGGCTTTATAGGTCAAAGTCCATTTGTGGGCTATGGAGCACTCACTGGACATGGTTATTTGCAGCTAGTATGATTTGGGGCAGCATCTGCGCAGCATCATGCTCCCCTGGCAGGGATGTGCCAGTTCCCACTTGTCCATCCACAGCTGCCACCCTGCCCAACCATTCATTCTGGAGGAATCTGAACAGCAGTCACCATGCCGTGGCTGCTGGGCCTGGGCACTCGGGATCCTTCCATGATAAAAATGGGTGAAAACCAACACAACGCTAACTCCACTTTAGCATTTCTTATGCATGTTGCAGGACTGCATAGGGCACCAATACAGCCCTGAAACATGCTTAAGAAATGTTAAAGTGGAGTTAGCGTTATGTCTGTTTTCACCCAATGTGTTCCCTTTAGGGATGCAGAGAGGCAGGGAAGGAACAGGCGAACTCTGTTGCACTGATGTACTTAGACCGTCCTGTCTGTCCTTGGAGAGGAACCATCTTAGTGCAGCTGCCAGGCTGCGGCCAGATTCTAATGCCTTGCTTAGGAGCAGGCTCAACACACCTCACTGCCTACACTGTGAGAAATATTGGTATCCTATTTATTTTGGCATAACCCTAGAGATGCCACAGGATGTATTTGGCCCCATGTGATCCTCATAACGTATGAACAGGAAACACAAAGGGGGGCAGTCATGATACAAGCTGGTTACAAATGGATCATAAATCCATGGTGCTGCAGATGGGACCTTTGTGTCACAGACATTTCTCCCCATGGATGCAAATGCTTCTGGAGCCCCCAGAGCACTATATGAACATATTCTTCCCCTGCAGACTACTCTGCGATACAACCTCCCACCCCCGAAGAGTGAAGCAGCCTTTGCGGTGAGCGTAGAGACCACACCAAAGGAGTGCGATGGTACTGCCAGGAAACACTTCAAAGTCCATGTGTATGTCAGGTATGGGAACCTTTCCTATGCTGTTTTTAAAGCACTCTAATTAATCCTTCCACTTTTGTCCCAAGCTATCTCTTCCAGCAACTAAAGGGAATATCAAGGTAGTACCAAGCAGGATGGGGTGAGATTCTGGTCAAAAATTCAGTATCGGTTACTTTTGGTTTTGGTTCACATGAATTTTGGTTCTCGTTTCGGTATCGGATCTTTTATATTGATTTTTGTATTGGATTTTTAACATTGCAGTTTGTCCCCATTGAAGTCAATGGGGACAAACAGTAATGTTAAAAATCCAATACAAAACTCAGTGCCAAAGATCCGATACAGCCGATACCAAAACAAGAACCAAAATTTTGGATTAATCCAAAATGTCCATTATCGAGTATTTTTGGTTCTATCTAAAACTGAAAGTTCCATCCCTACAATCGGGTAACCTTCTCTGCTCCACCTCTCTTGCCAGATGCAAGGATCCCATTCTGATCCTTCCCAATCTCCAGCTGTTTTTACACGTGCACAATTATTCCAAAGTAGCTGTAAGTCTGGATTTGTCATTCCAGAGTTGTCATTCAGGGGTAACTGTTTTACATGATCATTAATAATCCGGAATAAGCACTAATCTTGAGGTGAAAATCCCTATTCCAACTGTTCTGGTGGCTGCCATCTTCACTACATCCTCTCTCCCATCTTCCTCCAGCTATGTTGGGGACCGCGAAAACAGCAACATGGCTTTGATAGAGGTGAATATGGTGTCAGGATTCATCCCTGTGAAGACTTCTGTGAAAAAGGTGAGTGTGGGGATTAGGGGCGCCGAGAGGGGGCAGGAGTGCCCCGGGGAACAGGATCACACCAAGACTCGCGCTACAATCGGCAGAGCAAGAGGTGGCAGCAAGGCCCTGGTGGGAAAGCAAGCCCTCAGGGTGGAATAGGGATACCAATATGGTGAGTCCCCAGCCTAGATCATCATCGGGCCCGGGGGTAATCGCTGACCTTAATTGCCGCCACCTGCTTGCAAGAAAACAGGGCCCAGGAGGGGGCCAGAGGAGTGAGGGACGTGTGGGGGACGGGGGTGCAACGGGACCCAGGAAGGGGCGGCGGGAGGGGTAGGTCTGAGACTCAGGGGATACGCCCAGGCACCCGTGCTCCCCCCCACGCCCACAGGAAGACTCACTCACCGGATTCACGCTACTGAGGTCAAACACTTTCACAGTGAGATACGATTGGCCCCAGACAACCATGCCCTTGTTACAGGGGGAAGCTACACTCCACCCATGACTCAGCCCGTTTCTAGACATGCCACCGAGCTTGTGGATGTAAATAATCCGCTGTTAGAAAAGTCGCACAGGCGGCATTTAGATGCACCGCCGCCACCATTGAAAGCTGCAGCTTGTGCATTCTTTTGAAACCACATTGGTAAATCCCCAGGTTGCGGGAGGGGAGGGGGGCTTACTAGGTAAAACCTGGGATTTTACCAATGTGGTTTCAAAAGAATGTGCGAGTTTTCAATGGGGGTGGTGCGTCTAAACGCCACCCGTGTGACTTTTCCAACAGCAGGTTATTCAAATCCGCAAGCTCAGTGGCACGTCTAAAAGCGCCAGTGAGGAATAAGCACTACCTCCAGGAGTTCTGGGAAGATTTCCACACACTGAGAGAATACTATAACATGACTCTGCTAAGCTAAGGGCGTTTTCTCATTTAAATAGGAATTAAAGACTTAAATTCCTATGTTAGCTGTCCATCTGAATGCTACAAATCTGAGATTATCACCTAGGGTAGGGAAAGCATCGGTATTTATAAACACTCGATGCTAGGGTTTATGCTATCCGGATGTCAAACGAATCCTTGATAGTGTCCGTGTGAACAACTATTCAGGATTAGTCAACTAATTGATTAAAACCACAGAATCCAGTGTAACGACCTGACATCCTCGCTGGACATTCCCTGCTCTGTGGTACGTAGGGGCACATGACTGTGCAGCTATCATATTACCTGTCATCATTCTGCAATGCATTGCGGAGCGCCAAGTTTAAATACCCGCAGAACAAAGGGATAAGTTTCCATTTTCTTCAACTCAGAAGTCAGAAATTAAGATTTTCTTCGATCTCAGAAATCATTGCGCTGAGCATGGACAAAAAGCACCATGGGGTTGAAATTAATCCTGGAGACTCTAATTCCTGATTAACAGCAAGGTTATGTTCACACGGACTGTAGCAGGGGGACTTCCCAGGGCCAAACGAGGGTGCTGGGGTGTCTCTAGGGGAACTAATCGACCCTGCTGCCATGCCCATTCAGTGTTCAATGTGGCTGTATTCCTCCAAGTAGGGTGGTGCACTCTGTGGGGTACCCCTGTAGGAACCCCACCCTTGGCCTCCTACCTCCCCTGAGCCAAGGCCTATGCCACCATATTTGCACACTGTCTCTATTCTATTCTTCACCTTAGGCCTTTCTCCACCTTAGACCTTAACCTTGGCCTGGTCCCTGTGCTATCAGCAGGCCCTCCATTAAGGTTACTTCCCAGGAGTACAGGTCCTACGCTGCCCCTCTCATCTGAGCCCAGGCCCTTTATGCTCATTCACCTGGTCCCTATTGAGCATGTCTCCGTACTCGGAGCTCAGAGAGGTTTACAGAGCCCTACTGAGAATGCCCCAGTACTTAGAGCTCTGAACAGCCCTAAAGCTTCCACTGGGCATGCTCCCTGGCTAGTCACCCTTCCAGGCTGCCTTCTCGCCAGGGCTGGCATCCCCAGAACCACACATGCACACGGCCTGCCAACTGGCCCACTCAGCCCTCTCTTAAAGGGGCTGCAGCCCTGGAGGACTGTGCCCTGCTACACGGACTATCAAGGATTAATGTTATCTAGCATTAAAATGTCCGTCTGAATGAACAGGCCTTTGTGAACACTAGATATTAAGCTCTGATTCTATCAAGGATTACTTTGTCCATGTGAAAACCCCCTCAGTGATCCAGACAAAGGGCATTTGTCGACGCACCCCAATGAGACACAGAGACTTAAGTTGGTGTAAAACTGGCCGCACTCATTTATTGAAATTAACAACCATAGGCAGGTGGGGAAATTGCATCCTGCAATTCAGGGTCCAATATGCCATTAAACTAATTGCACTTATTAACTCAGGTACTGCCTGGACGTGCCTTCCATTGACAGTATCCATAAACAAACCTTACATCCCCTCCTCCGACAGGGCAAGGCCGAAGGGGGGGGACAACCCATTGTGGGTTTGAGTAAGAAGTGAGGTGTCCACCGTGCCTGAAGACAGCGCATGTCCCTGCAGGCCCCGGTTAAAACACCACTTCCAGGGAGTGTGATCACAAAGCATGCTGTGCCTTGCATTACACTGTGTATCATCTCCCCATCTCTTACTGAGATGACTCTAACTAATTACTAACCTACCTATTAAACTTGTTGGCATATTGGACCCCCGCCACTAAGGGGTGGTCATATTGAACCATCCCGATCCCCACCTCCTAGTCAAACAGTAAGTTCTCCAGGTGACCAGCCAAAGCTGCCAAATACATTTCGTTACCTAGGTCTGATAGGTGGACTCCATCATCCCTATATAGTTCGGGTCTATTGTACACTATCCCTACATGCCTGATGTTAGTTCCTCCTAAGCTTTTTAACCATTTTCCTATTTCCCTATTGGCATTCTTCCTTGCTTTGTCCACCTTACCTGGATTCTGAGCCCTATTCCATATTATCCTCGGCACCCAATCTATCCATACTATTCTAACCCCTTTAAACCATTGCCTAATTGTTAATAAATCTACTTTTATGTTAATTATTAAACCAACACCCTTTCGGTCAGGGAGGTCATTCTCCCCATGGTGTATCACTAAAATTGTCGGTGGAGGGAGGTGGCGCATACTCCCCAACAACGGGAGGAGCTGTTTCCACCTAAAACCACTCTTGCCCAACCATAGAACGTGTGCCTTATCGTGTAAACCTAACTGTGAACCCCAGTTTGATGCTGTTGCAGCGTTCTCTGCCCATCTTACGAGGCTGTGGCCGATGATCCACACCTCCTCCCTTGCTGGCCTGCCGGCCCTGGATCCTGGTAGGAACAAACAGGATTCTTGTTAGTTGTGATAGGGGCGAATGTATTTTTTATATGTATTCGATTTCCATCTTCCGACCCGTTGGATTGCTGATTCAGGTAGGCCGGCAGCTGCTGCCATTGTTGCAGCCCCTATCCTAATGGAATGTGATCCAAAGTCCATGGCCGGGAGGCCAATCTTTTTTATGGCTGCTCGAAGGATCGCTGTAACCTGGTATGCTGTGGCGGGTGCACCCGATCCATGAATGAATAGGAGGCCATTAATGTTTGGTCTAATTGCCATGTATTTTAACATTTGTGTCACGGGTCATATGCTATCCGGACCACCTTTATACAGTTCAACCAACTGCCCATGACCCTTTTGGTCGGTCTTTGACCGCCGGAGCCGGAGTCTTACTTGTGGGTTAACTGCTTGTAGGTCTTTTAAATCAAAAGCAGTCATGGTAGAATCCCTGTTGGAACTGTGGACCACCTCGCTGACCCTAAAAACCCCAAAATACATAATGGCATATATTGCCTGGAATAATTGGACCTCTTAGGCGTTATAGCAAATATCGCCTAGGACCGATACTATTCTAATCAAAATTGGGGATGTTATGGGTGCTCGTAGTTTGCGAGCTATGGATTGTTCATGGGCCCATGCTTCTAACATATGTTTTATATAAAAACCATTGTCGGGCAGCTGAAAACCTTTCATCTTGCTTACAAAATTGATGGCAGCGATCTTTCCAGCTATGGTACCCCCTGCCAAGCCTCTTTTATGGAGGGCTAAGCAAAATTGGAGGACTTCAGCTTCGCCTATGGGAAACCCGATCACCCACCCTTTACCTGCCCTGAATTTTTGAAATTCCGTAAAGGCCCTACGATAAGCTGCCTGTGTTCGAGGAGCCAATGCCCCTTGTACGGTGGTCTGTACTTCTACCTCCCAAGGCTCCAGATTCCTGTTGGTAGCGGGTCCGGTTCTGAATAAGCCTCTGGGGCCAATTCCCGGAAACGGTCCATCTGGAATCGAGAAAGGGAATCCGCTATCCCGTTGTCGATTCCAGGTACGTGTTTTGCGATAAAAAGGATGTTGTTTTTCAAACACGTCAGCACTAGCGCCCGGACTAACTGCATGACCCTAGGTGATCGAGAGGAGAGTGAGTTGACGACGTGAACAACAGCAGAGTTATCACACCAAAAGACAACGATCTTGTTGGCGAATTGCTGTGTCCATAAGAGCGCTGCAACTATTATGGGGAATAACTCTAAAAAGGTGAGGTCCCTAGTAACCCCGGTGTGGTGCCATTCGTCGGGCCATAATGCGTTGCACCATTGATTTCTGAAGTATAAACCAAAACCTATACTACCTGCTGCATCAGATTGGACCTGTAAGTCGGCTTGTAGTAACAACAGGCCTCTCCAAAAACTAATTCCATTGAATTGTTCAAGGAAAGCTTTCCAAATACCCAGGTCCTGGCGCATTTCATTGATAACCCTTATTCTAAAATGGGGGGGGGGCAATTCTCCTTTTAATTTCTCATATAATCGTGATAAAAATGCCCTCCCAGGTGCTACCACTCGGCATGCAAAGTTGAGACTCCCAATCAGAGATTGGAGGTTCCGAACCGTGATCTTGTGATTCGAAAGGCATTCGTCGATCTTGATCGTATACTGACTAACTTTTCTTTGGGTAGTCTTGAAGACATAGCTTCAGTGTCCAATTCGATACCTAAGTAGGTGAGCTTGGTTGCTGGACCTTCAGTTTTTTCTGGGGCTAATGGCACACCCAGCTCGGCCGCAACGTTTTGAAATATTTGGAGGGCGGTGTTACATTCGCCCGTACCAGGGGAGCCAATTATAAGGAAATCGTCCAGGTATTTAGTTACTGCCCCCCCATTCAACCTCCGGGTAAAGACCCATTCTACTAATGTACTAAATCTTTTAAAAACTGAACAGGAAATTGAACAACCCATCGGCATAGCTCGGTCATAATAATACCCTGCCTGAAATTTAAAACCAAGGAGATGGAAGCTCTTAGGGTGTACTGGCAACAGTCGGAATGCTGATTTTACATCACATTTTGCCAGTAGTGCTCCCTTCCCTGTGGCACGTACTTTAAGCACTGCCTCGTCAAAGGACGCGTATTTAATAGTCGAGAGCTCCTTGGGTATGGCATCATTGACCGAGCTACCCCTAGGGTGCGATAGGTGATGAATTAGGCGAAATTCGCCTTTTGCTTTCTTAGGGACTATTCCTAATGGGGACACTATGAAGTTCCCCATAGGTGGGCGTACAAAGGGGCCCATAACCCTCCCCTCTTGCATTTCTTTCTTGATCTTGGATCTCACCATGTCCTCCATCCCTAATGTTGATTTCAAGTTCCTTGCTTCAGTTCCCTGACTAACCTTGTACGCTGGTATAACAAAACCTTTCTTAAAACCTTTAACAATGTAACTCACCTCAGCCCGATCTGGGTGGCGTTGTAACGCTCTTTCAAGTGCCTCTATTTTAATTGGGGTCGGGCCCTTTTGTAGTATGTGACCTGTTGGGAGTGCTGGTACTCCCCTTTCCATTTCCTCCCCCCGGGCCATAGCCCTTTTTAGACCCCTTTTGCCCAGACCTGTAACCGTTACTTGCGGGGTGTCCTCCACCACAACCGGAACAGGAGTGCCGGAACTTACAGAATTGGCGAGTGCATCACCCTTTTCTGTTGTATTCGCGACAGGTGCCCAAGGAGCCTTGACCTCCCGTACGGCTGTCTGCCCGAAAGGAATCGTACCCCCCATGCAACTCTGCCTCGGACTAGTGGGTGTCCACTATCAGCTCGAGGTGCCCTAGTAACATCTACCATACATTCTAGCCACAAGTCAGGGGCATGTATATCCCACCAAATCCCGGGTGTAGTGGCGGCTCTATGGCGAACCGCTTCATCATAGCGCAACCAAGCACCAACCGGTCCTGTTCCATATGCACGCCGCACTATATCGGCGTACTTATGGAGCTCTAAGGCCCTACTGGGATCGGTTTGTAGAATTACCCCCGTGTAGATGGCGAATGCGGCAGTCCAATTGGCCCAGTTACGGTCTGCTTTTGGACGCTTACATTTTTCTTTGGCTTTGTCTTCCTCGGGATCGGAGTGATCAAGTATTGGGTCACTGAATAATAAGGCATAAATGTCTATGTATTCCCCTTTTAAGATTTTATCTTTCACTGCTGGCAGTAAATGCGCTCCAAATGGCGCGGCCACACTAGGAATGGCCCCCCCTGGAGGCGGGGGTGGGAGGGCTCCTGTTTGTTCCTTCGTTGCCGACCCTGATGGTGGGGCATGCTCCCTGGTTATATCGGTAAAGGTCGAGGGAAGAACACCAGGCAAAGATGATATTTGCCCTGGAGCTCCAATGGGTTGGGTATCAGCTAATGTATCAGGTTGTTGGCTGGCTTCAATCGGGTCAGACCACAGTTGCGTGTGACCCGTCGAGCCTGCTGGTGGGGGAGGAGCCGGGGTTACCCACACCCAGCCCCCATTTAAACTCATTAGTTGCGGGGCTGCTACATCCTGGCCAGGCCTTCCTTGCTGTGTTACTGGGCCTCTGGGTGCCGGTGTCGCCTGGCCTACCCCATTCCCCCTTGTGAATAATCCCTGTCCCAGGAAGCTACCAACCCGTGTCGCATTGGCCCTACCGCAATCAACGGTAATGGTTTCACCTTGTGTGTGAGTGGACGCCGTTGCCCTGGTTATTGCGGGGATGCCACTTGGTCCAGCCGCTGCTGCTGTTGTTCTTTGTGCGTGTAATTCCTCCTCGATGGCCCGGAGTCGCCTCAGTATGTCTTGGTCCCCCTGCTGTTCGCCTTCGTTGGTTGCTCCAATTCGCCGTCTGTTCGCAGGGGGAGGTCCATCGTCCTGTAGGGGCCTGTAATGTAAAGAGGGGACTGGGCCACCCCAACCAGGCCATGGACCCTGGTTTCTGCTCCGCTGAACTTGGTCTTGATATTGGGCTAGGCCAGGCACACCCAGGGGGTCAATGGCTCCCTGGGGGTACCCGCTCGCCCAATCCTGATCACTCGTTTGATTATGTGCTTGTCCCTCGGGGGTCATGCCCCTTGTATGGCTTGTTGCTGGGGTGTGTTCCCCTACCCTTTGCTCTTGCCATCTCTGGCCGCTATCACTTGCTAGAGGGGTTGCTGGGTTGTTACCTCACCCCCTGTCTTGGCGCTGTTGTTGACCCTGGTAAGGGCTATCAACATATTGCATGTCCCTGTATCGGGCAGGGGGGCCCGCTGATCGTTTCTCCCGACCACCGGAGGAGGGAGGAGCCACCCCCACCCCGTGCTGGGTGCTGAGGCCGCTTGTGCCCTCTCCCGGGGTTATCTCCGATGGCTCCCATTCATTTTCACCGTGGGAGTGATATGGATTCTCCTCCCCGCCTGCTCTAGCCCCGGGGGGGAGGGGGGTCCCCCCCATCCCCCCATGGGGATTGAACCCACCTACACAGTCCCCGAGGGGTGGGGGGCCCGCTCCCCTTGTCCCAGTTTCGGGCCCGGTTATTTCCCTTTGAACACTGGGGGCTTGCGCCCTCAACAGGGCCTCGCATTCCCGTAGCCGCTCCATCAGGGTAGCACGGGTTGGAATGGGCTCACCCCCTTCTTCTGTTGCTTCCACTCGGGCCCTGTCCTGCTCTTCATCCTGGCGCGTTGTGGGGGTCTTGCCCTTCTTGCCCCCCGCGTTCTTCTTTGCTCACCCCATACCACCTCAAAACTTTATTTTTCTTTTGGGGCCTTGGCAAAGCGGAGTGGAGCAGCAGCAATGAGCTCCTGCTGCTGCTTCTCTGCCCTCCGCTTATGGAATGGCCGCTCCACGCGGCGACGGAGGAACGCCCCTCCTAAAAGGGGCGTGTCCTCGTGGTCCCACGAGGTGCGCTTGCGCTGCCTCGCTGTCGGGGACGGTTGCTGCAGCAACCACCAGAAAGAGCGCGAACGGGGCTCTCTAACAGCCCCGCCCCGCTGGCCGATCTCTCTGCGTCTCTCCCATGCGGGAAGGGGACGCAACAATCACCCCGTCGCCGCCATTTTGGCGGCGAAGGGGACTTTCAGATGGACAAACTAATCCTTGATTTAATCCTAGTTTATTATCTAGTATTTTAAAAAGTCCTGTCTGTTCAGATGGACATGTTAATGCTAGGTAACTTTAATTCTTGATAGTCCATCTGAACACAACCTTGCTGTTTATTAGGAATTAGAGTCTCCGAGATGAATTTCAATCCCACGATGCTTTTCATTTTTAAATGCTTTTAAATACCTTTGTTCTGTGGGTATTTAAACTTGGTGCTCTGCAATGCATTGCAGAATGATGATGGAGGTCAGATGATTGTCCCACAGTCATATGCACCTGTGTACCATAGAGCAAGAAATGTCTAGAGAGGATGTCATGTCATTACGTAGGACCCTGTGGCTGTAATCTAGGATTAGCTGACTAATCCTTGATAGTCATTCAGATGGACATTATCAAGGATTAATGTAACATCCAGATATCATAAATCCTTATAAAATCAGATGTTTTTCCTAATCCTAGACGATAATCTCTGATTTGTGGTGTCCAGATGGACATCTAACTAGGAATTAAGGCTTTAATTCCTATTTAAATGTTCATCTGACAATGCCCAAACATTTTGGAGCTATAGCTAGTGACAACATGGGACCCTCAGAAGTTACCGAGTGAGATGTCTCAGTATCTAGTGATCTATCACAAGTCATCAGTAACTTTGAAGGAGCTGCCAATGAAACATGCCACAATATCTAAAGATGGTTGCTTCCTCACCCTAAAGGAATTGTGAGGCCATGTGGAGACATGAAGAGTTGTCTTGTATTGTGAAACATTATACCTGATTCAGCAGTACTGAATCAATTTCCATCACAATTGGGTTTGTCTGCTTAGAAATGAAACAGCTGATGTGGGAAGTGCATAAGACCATGAATGATGTGATCAAAATGAATCAGGAGCTGTTACTTACCCTTTCTCATAACAGAGAAAAAGGAGGACATCAGATGAAAACAGGTAGCAGGTTCAAAAAACTGGGTTGGTTCCAAAAAAGGATTAGCCAGAGTGGGAGACAGGATACTGGGCTGGATGGACCATTGGTCTAATACAGCAAAGCTGTTCTTATGTCAGAGCAGGGCATGCCACAATATACCGGGAGCTACCAAGACCTTTTGGTGTGTTTCCTGCTGCACAGGCCGAGCCCTGGTGTATATTTTTGAAAGAGAAATGGTCCCCTCACAGATGTCCCTCCTTAATATTGCTATGTGATCCCTATGCCCCTATGCATTTGTCTCATCATGAAGGTGAAATCCTTAAACACCGATTCTGGAAAAGCTGGAACCTATATATATATATATATATATTACGGTACTTGTAGTTGGTATCATATAGGCTACATGTCACCCCTTGGACACCAGACTGACCTCATGCAATAGTGTATATCAATTATATATAGTCATATCATTTATTTATTTATTTATTTATTTATTTCAGGCATTTTTATCCTGCCCCTCTTGCCCAAAAGGCGACTCAAGGCGGCTCACAATAAAATCAAAATATAACAAATTTATATAAATAAAATATAAATACGTAAGTTAAAAACACATTAACATTCAAATCGGTTTGTACAAAAAGAACCCCCATCCCCAAACCCCTAACCCACCCCCCTCCCACCCTGCCAGACGCCTGGCAGAAGAGCCAGGTCTTACAACTATGCTGGAAGGCAAGGAGATTCGGGCTATATATAATGATATGATATGACTATATATAATTGACATACAATATTGCAAGAGGTCAGTTTGGTGTCTAAGGGGCGGCACGTAGCCTATATGATACCAACTACAGGGTGCTACAGCCAGTCGACCATTAGACTCACTGGTCATGGCTGCTTTATCGCTCCAGTTTGCACTGATTTAAATCACACCTGATTCACATTGGTGTGTGTGAAACCACCATCTAGCCTGGTGAGCTGTTGCTAAATTGTGCTCATCTCTCCTCTATCTGGCAGCTGGAAGAGACATGCCTGGTAAAGAAGACAGAGATCAAGCCAGACCTGGTCACCATCTACCTGGATGAGGTGAGGCCCTGCAGGGCTCTGTGGGGTGGGAATACTGGGCACTGGGGCATTTTCAGGGTATGAAAGGGAGAATTTCCAGGCAAGGTTACTTTTAGAAGAAGGGATGAGTGGAAAAGAGGGAACATGAGTGTAAAGAATAGGAGTCCCTGGGAGGCTTTTTACCACCTTGGGTTCGGCGCAAAATGGCCTTGTAGCTGCTGTGCCGTGAACACCAGGTAGCTTCCCTGTGGGGGGCATAAACCTTGAGTGAACATGGAGAGGAGAAATCTTGATTTTTTTCCCTCTATCTCCGGCTAATCCTCTGCACGGTAGCTCTGCGGATGGCTGCTGGGAGGCAGAAGAAGAAAATTTCATTGTGCATGTACTGTAGAGCTAGCCCCGTCTCTCCTCAGTCTGTCTTCTGCCTTCGGGCCATCGGGATCGCAATTTTCCTCTCCCCGGACCTAAACAGAGTGAAGGAAAGACAAGGATCAGTGAAGGAGCTCGCAAGTCCAGAAAAGATCAAGGCAGCATCTAGTGAGCGGGCGAGGCCTACAGGGCGGCGATATCCCCGAGTCGCAGGTGAATACGGAAGCCCGGCCAGTTCCCTCGCAACGCACCTGGGAACGGGGGAGCAGTGGGGACACCTCTCTATTAACCTACCAGCAAAGCAGTTCAGCGCAAGTCTCCCCCCGCCTTGGAACAGCACCACTCTGCGGGAGCCGTTCCAGCCACAGCACATCCCCCCCCGCAGCAACACAAGCAGAGATGGAGGGGACACAAGGAAACGGAGCACAACAAACTGCAACGAGCCAGGAGAGCACGCACGTAGACATGCCCTTCCTGGCTGCCACGATGCGAAAAATCTTGCAGTCTCTTGATAAGCTATGTGAGCTGCAAAGTAAAGGACCCCACAAAAACCCCTCCCTCACCCTTAAGGCGCCAAAAGCTAGGGTGGGAAAAGCCTCTCTCAAGGCGGGAAGCAAGAGACCAAGGGCCCCACAGGGTGGCGCCATGGCTAGATTGCTGGAATCCTCTTACTCTTCGGAGGAGAGTGTCTCTGAGGCCCTACCCAAGAAACGCAGGGAGCATGCAGAAGCCGTGTTAACCGCAGCCTCAGACCAGGAGTCGGGGCAGGAGTGGGATCAGGTGGAGGGTACGAACTTCCAGGAAGCCTTGCCCGAACTGAGCGATAAGGATAGGCAGTTCCCTTTCGCCTATAGAGAGGAATTCCTGGCACAGGTAACTAAGACCCTCCAATTGGTAGAAAAAACGGGAAAGGAGGACTCCTCTGACTCCCAGGAGGAAGAGAAGAGCGACTACATCCCCTCCCTCCATGGGAAAGAGGCAGGAGTGCCCCTAGACAAATTTTTTGAAAAACTGGTCATACAGGAATGGAAGCACCCTGACAAGACCCAAAGGACGAACAAGACACAGACCGCCTTATACTCCTTTTCCAGAAAAAAGGAGCCAATGTTTAAAAACCCCAAAGTAGACCTGTGGCAGTATCCCTAGCCAGGCAAACAGTTTTTCCCACTGAAGGGGACTGTTATCCCAGGGACCCCACAGACAGGGCCATAGACGCAGCCCTACGCAGGGGTTTTGATTTATCGGCCTCCTCGCTAAAGATTAATATCATATTCTCGTATGTAGCAAGGACACTGCTAGCGTGGATGCAGGAGGCACAGGACCCAGAGATCTCTGACAGGAGGGCCCAGATCATCTCGTCTCGCATCTCCCTTGCAACAGCCTTCTTGGCGGATGCCACCATGGACACCATGGGCTGGGCAGCAAGGGCACTATCTAGCTCAGTCTCTGCAAGAAGGAGGTTGTGGCTCAGGTCCTGGCAGGGAGACATTACCGCCAAGAATCTGTTAGTGGCAGCCCCCTATAAGGGCAAAAAACTGTTTGGCGTATGTCTGGACAAAGTGTTGGCAGACGCTAACGACAAAGCAAAACACAAGAACCTGCAGCAAGTGGGGGTGAAAAAGAGGTTTTTTTGCAACCCCACATACAAACCCAGGGGGGGATACGGAGCATTCAGGAGGTTCCAGGGACAGGCTAGGGAGTCAGCAGGACACTTCTCCTTTCGCAATAGAGCCAGCAGAAAGGGTCCCAGATTCGACAGACAGAAACAAAAAAGCGCCACCCCAACTCAACATAAACAGAACCTATGACTATTCAGAGGAGCTGGAGGTAGGGGGCAGGCTACAACTTTTCTCAGGGCTCTGGGAAAAGTCAGTGTCAGATGCCTGGGTGCTGAGCTCGATAACCCACAGCTGCCACATAGAATTAGCGTATCGTCCCAAACAAAGATTCCTTGCCTCCCCCACGTCAAATTCTCCAGAAAAACACGGGGCCATGATAGGGGAAATTCAGAGACTCTTAGACATCATGGCCATAGAGCTGATTCCCCCAGAACAAACAGGCCAAGGGTTATATTCAATAATTTTTCTGGTACCCAAAAAATCGGGATCCTGGAGGGTGGTTCTAGACCTGAAACTCCTAAACAAAGCTGTGAGGGCACAGAAATTCAAAATGGAGACAGTAGCCTCCATCTGTCAATGCCTAAGAGAGGGGGATTGGATGGCTTCCCTCAACCTCTGGGAAGCATATATCCATATCCCCATCTGGCAACCTCACAGGATGTAGCTACATTTTTGTTACCAGAACAGTCACTACCAATTCAGATCTCTCCTGTTCGGCCTGTCATCAGCACCGAGAACATTTACCAAAGTACTGGTACCTCTGGTAGCGAATCTCAGGCAGGAAGGGGTTCACCTATACCCCTACCTGGACAATCTGTTGATCAGAGCCCAGTTCCATCGAAAGATCTTAGAGGACTTGGACAGGACTATACACTACCTCAGCTTACACGGGTTTCTAGTCAACAAGGAGAAGAGCCATCTCTCCCCCACACACAGACTGGAACACCTGGCCGTCATTCTTGATACCACCTTAGGAGTCACCTTCATTCCACCTCGCAGACAACACAAGATTTGCCCATTAGTATGGCTTTTGCGCCACCAGAGGAGAGTGATACTGAAGATCCTAGCTCAGCTCCTTGGGCTCCTGATATCATGCACCAGACAAGTGCAGTGGGGCCGTTTCCATCTCAGGCCCTTACAGCAGCTGCTGCAACCTATGCAGACAGAGCTTACGCTAGGACTCAACCCTTGGGTAACCATTCCCCGAGCATTCGCACACTCAGTGTCCTGGTGGTTAAGGGCGGAAACTGTTTTCCACAGGAACACCATTGGCAGAATCAAATCAGGAGGTGGTCACAACGGACGCCAGTCTTTCAGGATGGGGAGTGCACTCCGGACCCAGGTCGATCCAGGGTCTCTGGAGCAGGGGCGATCAAGATTGCAGCATAAACTTCCTGGAACTTAAAGCGATCAGGCTAGCATTGCAACAACTGTCTCAAAATCCCCACAACCGGCACATCCGGAAGCTTCAGCTAGTGCAGAATGCGGCGGCCCATCTCCTGACGGGGACAGGGCAGAACACCAGTGCTCTGCACTCTGCACTGACTGCCTATAGCGTACCGAGCCAGATTTAAGGTGTTGGTATTGATTTATAAAGCCCTGCATGGTCTGGGCCCCTCATATCTCAGGAACTGCCTCGCCCTCCGCGCCTCAGAGTGATCCCTTCAGTCCACCGGGGGTGCCTTTCTGGAGGTCCCCCATGTAAGATGGGGGGCCACAATGGAGAGGGCGTTCTCGGTGGCCGGGCCGTGGTTATGGAATTCCCTCCCGGAGGAGGCTCGCCTAGCCCTGGGCCTGTTGGCCTTTCAACGTGTTTGCAAGACTTGGCTGTTCACCCAGGCCTTTGGAGGGGAGGGTGGGGTAGAGGTGGTTGGTTTTTAGTGATGTTTTTAAATTGTTGGGGTTTGGGTTATTGTTGATTTTATTATTATTGGGTTTTATAATATTGTACGCCACCCTGAGATGCCGTAGGCATGAGGGAGCCGCTAACAAATGGAAATAAATAAATAAATAAATAAATCCTAGTCTATACAGACAACGTGACAGCCAAGGCTTATGTAAACCACCAGGGCGGCTCCAGGGCACCCACAATACACAGGGAGGTGGTGAAACTGTTCTCTTGAGCACAGAAGAACCTACTGTCCCTCAAGGCCCTGCACATCAAGGGGCAGGACAACAGACAGGCCGACTGGTTCAGTCGCAGGTCAATAGACCCACACAAATGGACCTTCCACAAGGACATGTTCAGGGACCTGGTGACGAGGTTCGGTCTTCTGGTGTTGGACCTATTTGCCAACCAGGAAAATACACAACTACCGAACTTCATGTCCAAGGAGCCATGCAGAACAGCAGCCACTGTGGACGCTCTCAACCAGACATGGCCAAGAGGCCTACTATACGCATTCCCACCCATCCCTCTGATACCGAGAACAGTGGCAAAACTCATCAAGGAACAAACCCGCCTGATTCTGATAACCCCATGGTGGCCCAGGAGACCATGGTTTTCAGACTTGATAGAGCTCAGTCTCACACCACACGTAATGCTTCCATTGAGACCAGACCTACTCAGCCAGGGCCTTCTAATCTGCGAGAACTTGCACGTTCTAAGACTGACAGCGTGGCTCTTGAGCGCTCATCCCTAAAGAAAAAGGGCTATTCAGATGCGGTCCTGGCAACTCTACTACAATCCAGATGCCCAGCCACCAAAGGGCATATGGAGCGACTTGGAAAACTTTTGCTCTGTGGGCAACAGAGAGGGGTCATGATCCCTGTAGAGCAGAGATAACAGTTATTTTACAGTTCTTACAAGAGGGGTTAGATAGGGGTCTGAAACCTAACACGCTGGCAAGACAGGCAGCAGCAATCGACATAGTCCTGAGGGCGGTGAAAAATAAATGGGTCTCATCACATAGACATGTGAGATAGTTTCTGAAGGCAGCTAGGTCAATCTCCCCTCCAGTAGTGCATAGATGCCCCTCATGGAGCTTAAATCTTGTTCTAGATACTCTGACCAGACCACCTTTTGAACCGTTAAAGCATGTATCTTTATATATGCTATCTATTAAAGTGGTATTCCTAGTAGCGGTCACCTCTGCCAGAAGGGTCTCAGAATTAGGAGCTCTCTCTATGGAGGAGAACTTTTGTATTTTTCAGGAGCAGTCAGTGATACTCAGGATGGACCAGGCCTTTATCCCTAAGGTTAACTCGTTATTCCATAGGGCCCAGGAAATTGTCTTACCCTCCTTTTGCCCAAACCCTTCGCATCCAAAGGAAAGGATATGACACAAGTAAGATGTCCGTACTCCGTAGGGCACTAAAAATTTACCTGGCTAGAACTTGGGGTCTTAGATCCACTACAGCCCTGTGTTTATCAATATCAGACGAGGTCAGGGTGGATCGAAAGCATCAAAACCACTTTTGTCTAAATGGGTAAAACAATGCATTGTAGAGGCATATAAAGCAAAGAACAGGGTGCCACCTATCCAGATATGGGCACACTCGGTAAGGAGTCGGCCACTTCTTATGCTTTTAAAGCAAGGACTTCGTATGAGGAGATATGTAGGGTGGCTACCTGGTTGTCCCTGCATACTTTTGTTAAATGTTATAAGCTGCACGTGTTCAAATCCGCAGAGGTGGCATTTGGCAGGAGGGTGTTACAGGCAGTGCTGGATTCACCTGGCGCTGTTTGTCCCCACCCTTAGGGAATGTGATGGCTCGGGTATATCCCGTGCGGAGGATTAGCCGGAGACAGTGGGAGAAAGGAGAATTGGTCACCATTCCTTTCTCCTCTGTCTACAGATAATCCTCCGACCCTTCCTGCCAAACAGCATCAGGGGCAGGGACAGGTCAGACAAACTCAGTGAAATACTTTTCAATCTCAAAAATTACAGGGTTGTTGTGCCTAGAGTCTAGAGGTTAACCGGGGGAGTATCGGATTATACACTTTTTTCTTGGTTAGAAGAAAGCTCAGGTTCCGTGCATTAAGGTTCTGGGCATTATTTAACCTGTTGGCAAGTTTAGAAGTTGGTTTTGTTTAGAATATATGAGGGCAGCCCTCGGCTTGGATATGGACTGAGGAGGGTCGGGGCTAGCTCTACACGCATGCGCAATGAAATTTTCTTCTTTTGCCTCGCGGTGGCCATCTGCAGAGCTACCACGTGGAGGATTATCCCTAGACAGAGGAGAAAGGAATTCACCGAGGTAGGTGACCAATTCTCCTTTACAGTCTAGTTCAATGGGTTTGCATGCTTGGAGGATCATTGAGGAATGGTAGTTTGTTAGTAGGTACTGTCACATATATTAGGAAGCAGCTTTTCCCCCAGTGGATAGAATAGCCACTATCTTGTGGGTCCACGCCAGCAACTCATGACAGGTTCCTGGTCTCTGAGGAGTCTGCGGTGAGTGGTAAAAATGGTAAGCTCTCTCATGTAGTTCTTGTGAGGTCTATTTGGGGATGTCACAGCATGCAGGGGCTGTGGGGCCTGGAAGGCAGCTGCCAGAAGTGGACAGGGCCCGCTCCTGTTGCTGCTTTGATGGGGGAAAGGAGAAGCTGTCAGTGCCAGGGAACAGCGAGTGCTAGCAGCAAGAGCATCTGCTAGTCCCTGGGACCCAGAGCTGCTCCTGCCACCAGCACTGGCTGCTCACCAGTCTGGGGGTGGGGAAGGAGGACTTACCAGGACTGGAGGGCAATGCGTGCTGGCAGTAGAATCAACTGTGGGTCCCTGGGATTTGCTACTGCTGCTACCCCCAGTGCTTGCTGCTCTCTGGTCAGGGTGGGGAAGGGGAACAGCAAGTGCTGGCAGCCGGAGCCATCTGTGGTTCCTAGGACATACTGCTGTTCCTGCTGCCAGTAGTCACTACTCCCTAGGCCCAGTAAGTCCCCCTCCCCCCACACTGATTCTCATGCCCTTCCTGTCTCTCCCCAGCTGGATAACGTTTCACAGAATTTCACCTTCTCAGTGGAACAAGAGGCTGAAGTGAAGAATCTCAAGCCAGCAGTAGTGAAGGTCTACGACTACTACCATCCAGGTGAGAGACAGCTATGGGGCCCACGTTCATGCACAGCTCTGCCAACACTGCTCAATCCTGCCCTGTGGCACCCACTGTTATTCTGGTCCTCGGCTTCCACTGAACAGCCATTCCTAAAAACGTGACTCGTATGACCTGAGTTTTGCATCCTGTTCGTATCTTGAGTACAGCTGAAAATGGGTAGCTGATTTTGTACCTAAGGCTAATACCCAAAGTTTCAGGTAGCCTTTTGGGTGCCCCATCACTCAGTACCTAATTATCGAAATGAGTACACAATTAGCCAAAATACCAACTATTGCCATTCCTGATTTTCCATTTTGCTGATCTATTCTGTCTTACCGTATAACTATTTTAGTGTTTTTCTGAATGTACCTAACCATTTTTTCTGTCTCTCTAAATGATGCAAAATGGAAAATTGGTAATGGAAAAATGGAAATTCAGTAAGAATTGTGGTGGATTTTTCTATCCACAAGGAATGAGAGGAGGCCATTACTTGGAACGTTCCCAAAATTTATTCAAGTACGCAGCTATGTGATTGCCTAGCATCAACACTGGCAGACACTTGAGCTCCCCCCCAATCCCCCTTTTATACAAGTTACAGACAAAGGATTCAGTTTTAGCCAATCTACACTTAATACGTTATTATTTGCCACATAAGGAATTGCTAGCTTGGTTTGTCGCTTCCGCGCAGTACACTTAGTTACATAATTCTCTTATCTTTGGGTTTTTTTTAATACATGAGTTACTTGTCCTCTGCTGATTAGCTCCTGGAGACTGCAATTTAGAGCATGAGATAATGGAGGCGGGCAGCAATTGGTTACTATAGGAAGAACACAAGCTGACCATGCAGAGGGGGTTATGTGAGTTCACATAGTGGTTAAAACAATTCTACCTCACAGTATTTTGTCAATTTGGATAACTTGCCAGGCACTAAATGGGTACTGTTTAATGCTCAATCTGCCTGAGACAGGTTGGGTACCACCATTTTGATGGGTATACCATTTTTGGTACCCATTTCAGCTTTCCTTGAGCCCTATCACTCTGACTCAGCCAGAATGACCACACTTGGCCAGATTATAGGATTCTGTCACTGTTGGGGTGTGTGCGTGGTGATGAAGACCAAATCCTACTCACTGTGCTTCTCATGTATTATGGCTTTGAAGGCAGGTCCATGGTGACATTAGTCCTTGTTTTCTGTCTACTCTTTCACCTACCAGACTCTCCTTGGAATGTTGTAATGGGCTGCCCGCTGAACTTCAGTGGCGGTGCCACCCACAGGGTGCCTGGGGCACTGCCCCACCAGCCTCCAAACCCACCAGCCGCCACTGCGCTGAAGGGATTCTCCTGAAAAATGATTAACAGGATTCCAGTTGGCAAGCCAAGACACACACACACACACACACACAGAGCTCAGACTGAGTTGAATTAAAGAATAATTTGTGTAAACCAAAAGAGTGGCCTTAAATTTAGGAGTGAAGAGAAAAGGTTAATATGCAAAATAATCAATTGGGGATTTTAAAGATCTAGACGCTTCTTCAAATGACCCAAGAAGCCACCCTCTCATCCTTGTCCTCCTTGCCAGCTGAGCTCCTGCCCACCAGCACCCACAACTGGCTGCTGTGCCAGTTGGGCTTCAACTTGCTATCTCCTGCTGATCCCACCCACAGGCTCCCACCGCTCCCACCCGCTGTGCCATCCAACATTGTACCTGTGCAGAGGTGCTGATACATGCAAGGGAGGCTCCAGCAGCCTCAGTTTCTGAAGATCAAACACTTTTGGGCTGATTTTAGTAAACAGCCCTTTATGATCTGCCAGCCACAGACACGCCATCTCAGGGTCTGTCTATGCTGTTGCTTCTGCTACTCGCAGCCCTTTCCCTCATCTCCTCTCTTTTCTTGCAGATTCCCCAGGACTGTAATTATTTTAACTGCCCCCTCACCTTTTAAAATTCCAGCTAGTTCAAGCCACACTCAGATTTCTCACTGCAGCATTCTGCTTAAAGAAATGGAGGAGGAAGGACCAGAGGCTCCTGTGTGATGTACAGGCCAATTCTGTCACAGTTTTAAGGCTCTCCTTTACTGGTCTTGGTTTACAAGACTCTGTCTCTTCAGAGTATCCTGGTCAATCAGGAGGCAAAACATGGTCCGTTTTTAAATGGGACTAACCCACACAAGTCCACCCATTCCCCCCTCCCCCAAGCACCCGTCTGAAGGGAGTGTGGGTGGGCATGTGTTCCTGTGAGCCATGCACCACCAACTTATGCCCACACATGGAGTATCAGGGGAAAATCGAGGATACTCCATGCATGGGCAGGAGAGGGCGGTGCATGGGTAGGAGCTCACATCCCAGCTCATTTAAATCCCCCTTCCCCCTCACTCACCGGTCGTGTGTCACCATTCCACGTGGCGCACACAAACCCACCCCCCAGCCGCGCCTGTTTAAAAATGGCCTTTGTGCCGGACTTTTTGCAACCAAACAGCACACTAGTTTTCTCTGTCTGCTCCCATTCCCAAGAGGATGCTGGGAAAGTACCTGCCCTTTAAATTGTGGGGAGAACATGGAAGAGAGCTGCAGCCACTGGGAGGATAGTTCCCACTGCAGGAAATTCAGGGGTGGGGAGGCTGTTATTTTTGTGTTTATCTGTATCTCACAGCCAGTTCTTCTGTCCTCCTTGCAGATGACCATGCAGTTACAGAATACAATGCTCCCTGCAGCTCAGGAAGGTGCGAGATGGGGGCATCCTTGAGGAAGCAGCGTGATCCAGTGGTCAGAATAGGGAACAGGAAGTCAGAATAGTTGTGTCTTATTCCCAGCTCTGGCACTGGGCAAATCACTTCACCTCTACTCTTGAATGATTCTATCTGGTCTGTATACAGGGATGAAAAGCTTCATATTTTTTACTTTGAGCTTTCAGTGTTGGGGAGCTTAAAGGATTTGAATCATCCGGTGACATGGGGCTGGATTTGATCTTGCTGCCTAGGACTTCTCTTTATAAGATTACCCCCAGGGTACTTTTACCCCATGATAATTTACTACAGTATACTAACTGGTTTTAGAACATACTCATGTATCCTCTGGGATAGTTCCTGAGGACAGCTGTATTCACTACTTAGGGTTTGAGATTTACCCTTGATGCAAAGTGTTTCCCTGGCATATTTAGCCAGGGAAAAGAGAGCATTGTGTGCATGTACCTGAACCATCCAATATTGATCCGTGTTTATACACAACCGTGGAGGTAAGACTCTGCATCCCAGTTCTAATCTCCGTTAACCAACCAGGCCCTTGACTCCCCCTTTCTAGTCCTAAGAAAGCTCAGTGTGACAGATGTAATTCCTTGAATCTTTATATTTTAGAGCCACTCGTGAAAACTCAAGCAGATTAATGGTTTTCTCCATCTTTCTTTCTACAGAAGTTGAGAAAGCGGATTTACAGTAAATCTTCCCCTGGCTTTGTATCCTGGGTTCCTACCATGAGTGTCCCATTGCTGGAGAACCTCTCGGCTTCTGCCTTCCATTCTCTATAGCTCATCACTTCCCCCCTTAGTTTCTTTCCTTTTTTTGATCTACTTCTACCTTTTCAAGAGGACACCTTGAATGGTACTCCCAGAAATCGGAGCAGAAGAGGATACTGGTTGTGCTGTACCTTGGGATTTTGAAGTCTTCCTTGTAATTTCTAATCCGGATTAACCTGTTCATACTGCAAATCAGGATTAATTCTTATTCCTGATTAAAAATCATTGTGTAAACAGTTACTCCTGAATAATAACCTCAAATTAATGGATCTGGATTAAAACCTAATTTGGATTAACTGTGATTGTGTAAAAACAGCCAGAGCAGGAAACCGTATGTGTTAGCAAATGGGGAAGGCTATCTGCTCCCTCCCCCCTTCCCATATCTCTCATTTCCCCAGGATTCCTTCCGTGTAGAAACTCTGGAAGGCTGTGGGTCAGCGTTGTTCTCCCCAGGTGAGGTCTCTGGACCCAGCCAAAGTTTAGCCACCTTGTTAGTTAATTGAAGGGGGGAGGTTCACCCCGCTACATCATCCTGGAAGAGAAACCTTGATCTCAGCTCAGAAAAAGGGGATAGGAGCATGGGTGACCTTTGCAATGGGTTTGGGGTCCTTTCCCCAGGAGGAAGCTGAGGCCAAAAGAGAACAGAAGTGATTCAGCTAAGGTTACATAAGACGTCTGCAGCTCAGCAGACAAATAAACCTGGGCATCCAAAGCTACTGTTGCTCCATCTCCTCTGGTTCCTCTGAGACTTTGAGACAGCTCCTGTTGCAGCCTTTTAGGGTGTGTACAATGTACACAAACGTGTGAATGATGAAAGGGGGAAATGGAGGATTTTCTTTCCTACGGCTGTCACTAAGGTACGTTAGTGCTTGTATGGGAAATTAAAGCAAACCTGCACATGAATTCAGAGCGAGGAATACCCTAGATCCCTTCAGAATAAGGTCATTCCTGGGTCAGTTGTGGCAAAGTGCATCCTTTGAGAGGCCTGCAGTGCAGCTCAGCCAGTTCTGATGACTAATGAGCCAATTAAAGATAACTGAATGCTTTCGGGGGAGAAGGGCAGGGAGCTGCTAGCCACTTGGGAGGAAAAGGACACACAATTCTGAGCTGAGCGCTCAGGGGCAGCAAGAGTCATAGACGAGCTGGTATCAAAGGTTTGGAGCTCACCTCAGAATGCACAAAGATGAATCCCTGCAGCACTGGGGCATCCCCTGGGGCTGGCCAGCAAGGTCAGAGGGTGCTAAGGCTTGGAGCCAAGGGAGGGCTTGCTCCACTAGAGTGAAAAGGCCACTGCCTGAGAGGGCTGCTGGAGTCCAAAAGGACCAATGAGGAGTATTTGTGAACTATCGGATCTGGGTATTTTGATGAAAGGAATAACATGCAGGGGTTGTCTGGGATTTAATCCTGCAATGACTTAGAGGCAGAGAATGGCTAGCCTGCTCCAGCCCCTGATCAACAGAAACCATCCAGTGCTTGGCAGTCTGACTGCCCTGATGCAGCTTTAGGGTTATTTGCTTAAGGCCTAAGAACCTCAACCTCTGGAGAAAACAAGGTCGCTCCTTTCTTGTGCACTTACAGGAGATTAGTTTTTCTTTCATTTGTACACCAAACAAAACCACAAATGACTAGTTCTGATGGTTTCCTCCTCCCTCTCTTTAACAAAGGAGGAAATTGAAAGCCTAGCATCTTCGCAGCTACCGCAAGTTGCTTATATTCCCCATGTAGTGTTCCTCCCCATATATACACTCACACACACACGTTCCTGGGCGGGGGGCTATGAACACATACCCCCAACGGCTTGCCCACTCAAATGGTCTACAGCCCACAAGCAAGCATGCACTGGCTTGCAAAGCACACACCCAGTGCCACAACTCCATGCACACATTGTAATGCCACAAGTACATATGCAAGCATCAGGATTTATGGTGCATAGACATGACATAGTTCTATCCGGATGGCAAAACCAGAGCCATACGTAGAGCATGGTAGACGGGGCAGCCACTCTGGCTGCAAGGATGATGGACATGCAGTGGCCCAGCTTTGAAATCCCTGCCCCCTGGATTCCTGGGCTGGTCTCTTCAATGCATGTCAGGTTGTGAGGATCAAAGTAACGATGGGCCACCCTGATAGTTCCACTGCCCCAACCAATGGTCAGGGGCCACCTGCTGCTATAGGCCAATGCCCAGAGGTTCCTCATCCTACCCTGCTGTGGAATGGGGATGGGAGCTTCCAGGGACAGAGCTGGGGAATTCCTGCTCTGGGCACCAACAGCGCATGTTGCTGTACTGGGTGAAATATTCTGTCGTGATGTGGTTCCTGACACTTCTCACCTGATTGCAAGAGACTGTTCAGTGTTATAAAACTGATCTACCCCTATGGTGAAGGTTCAGTTGGGTCTGTCCTTCATAGCTCTGAGGAAGCTGCAGGATGGCTGTATGAGAGCCCTGGAATGAACAGTCTTCTCTTAGAACAGTGACTGATGGACACTTTCCACAATATGACTCACCATTACTTCTGACTTACCAAACCAATCAGGGATGCCCGATTGTGATCTGTGATGACTGAAGCATGTAGAATAATTAATAAATCTGTGGCCCTTGTTTAACCCAAGAATCTGTGTCTGTCTCGTCTTCTGACCTCTCATCTGCAAGGACCTTCCTGCCATTCAAGGTGGGATGGGGTTTGCAGCTGGGGAGGTGAGGAGGCGCATGTGCTGTGGCCGGGATGCCCCTGAGGCGGCAACCCCAAGGTCAGGGGTGGGGCAGGTAGACATACCTGGTCAGTCGGGGCCAGGGGGTGGCTCACCTGTTTTCACAGGCCTGGGACCCATGTGGCCGGGCAGGGAATATTCCTATATGTTCAAAACACATGGTTGTAATATATCCATGGGGACATAATTGCCTCTGCTTAAACAATGAGCATAATATTTGTTCTTCTTCGAATGGGGCTCTGTGTACTCACACCATAGGGAGCCACGCCTGCGCAGATTGGCTCCAGGACACGTCTCTAAGCAGTTCACCCCTCACACTCCATGGCCTCACCCCTCACATGTTGCGCTGTTGGCAGGCTTGCATTGGGGAGGGGCAAAAATAGAGTCAGGACACAAATCACCTCAGTTCCTTCCAACCGCCACTGTGTTAGACAGTTTGGGCCACTCTTCTCTGGTTTGTCTCCGAGACAATCCTACCGTTAGAGTGGGAGGGCTTAAAGGGGCCTATCGAGGTATCCCTGCTCCCCAAAACTGCAGAAAATGAAATGCTGGTGAGAAATGATATCTGGGACTAGAGCTGCCCTGGGGTCCTTCCCAGGAACATGGGGAGACAGAGAGCAAGCCTAGTGGAGGGGAAGGGTTTCAGGAAGGCTCCGGGAGCCAGACAGAGGCTGCAACCCAACCTATGACCTCCATTAAGCAGCAGGAAAACCCCAAACAGGAGTCACCGGCCCTGCCAGAAGGCACAGGAGGACAGGACTCGGGGAGTGAACTGCAGGCCCCTGTCTCACATGGGGAACTGAATGGAGTGAAACCAAATGGCCAAACTGATTCTGAGACCCAAACATTGAACCCCGACCTTGAATGGAAGGGCCCAACGTCTGCAGAATCAAACCGGGTAACCACGGGGGAAGAGTTAGAGGCTGGGGATGCCCCTACTGAACCCAGAGGGTTGCAGGCAGGCCAGGAGGTTGGGGATTCTAACTTAAGAGAAGGTGAGAAGGTGCTGACTGGAACACAAGCAGATTTCAGGTCAGAACTAGCCAAGCAGGAAACCTTGCCTAGTATGGATGGGGGAGGGATGGGTGTCTCCTTCCTGGGGATAAAAATGCAGCAACTGGGGTCAGAAACCCAGCCGTAGTCCTAAAGAGGCAGGAGCATGATTCTAAGGGAGACATTACAGCTTATACTAAAGCTGAAAGAATTCAGGAGACAGTGCAAGACCCTGAGGGAAATTGTGTTGCTCCCAAGACATAAAGGGTAAAACAGCTTCCTGACAGAAATTGTCAGGGGTAACGTAGCTCAGACACAGAGCTGGCATGTCCTACAGGGCAGGAAACGGTTAATAGGGCCCAGGATCGTATTACTGAGCTTGGTAAACTGACTCCTCAAGTGTTTCAGAGAGGGGTGTCTGAAATAAAACTTGGGAATTCTCACATCCAGTTCATAAAGTCAGACTCCAAGGAAGGAGAAATACACGGTTGTAGAGACCCAGTGGATCCTGGGGGAACAAACACAATTTGGGGGCAGGGCACAGGATATTCTGGTGACAATAGCCCCTTGAGAGAAGCAGTTTTTGGGTCGGTGATCCATTTGAACGCAAATAGCATTGCAGACACAAGGGAAATACAAAGACTGGAGAACAAGTCTCTCCTGACTGACAATTCTCCAGGTGAAAAGGTTTTTAATATGCAAAATAACAAAGACAACATGATGGGGCTACTAGGCAATGCAAAAGGTTGGGCATTTACTAAATACACTCTCTTTTGTCTCCTACTGCTACTTATGTCCTACAGTCTGGATGGTCCAGGCAGATCAAACAAAGACTGTGAGTGTTTTCAGACGTGACGGGGAAGCTTCGCCCCATCACGGAAACAACCGTCAGGATCACTCCGGCACGGCCAACAGACGTGCCGGGGGATCCCGGTGGGGAATCGGAGAGGGGGCGGGGCCGCGTGACACAAGGTGTGGCCACACGGCCCCGCCCCCTCCACGCTCCCTCACCGCCCGCCCTCTGGGGAGACGGGCGGGCGCTGCGGCCAATACGGCCGCAGCGCCCGCCCGAAATGACCACGGGCCGGAATCCCGATGGGGATTCTGGGCCATGATCCCCGTCCAGACGTGACAGGCCCCTTCATCCCCGCCAGGAATCACCTTCACCATGCAATCGGCGCCGACCCCACGGATTCAGCCGATCGCGTGGTGAATGTGATTCCCGGCGGGGATTGAGCGTGGTAAACATCTGGGCGGGAACTTCCAGTTCCCCAACAGACGTTATGGGACCATTCCCCCCACAGGGTATTGACTGTGGTTGAGCGTGATCTCGTAACACCTGAAAATACCCGTTGTGACATGGTGCAAAGACAAGGTCAATGAGAAACATGCTACCAAGGAATTTGGGAACATGGCCAAATTTTGTAACGGGAACAAAGGGTGTTGACATGGCGTTGCCACTTTTGGCACATTCTTGGGCAAAGTCCTAAGAACCCCATCACCCATACCAATGTACCTCGAAGGTTATGTGCAAGGGGAACCCCCCATGCAACATGGGGTGGAGGGACATAGACACCTCGATGTATATCCCTACAAGATAGTGAACCCAGAAAGAGTGAATCCCGATGATCACTTCACTGTGCAATGGTTGGAAACAAGGGAACATAATAGCCCCACGATGCTAACAGAGTGTTTCAAGCACCGCATGAATCGAGCCACGAGAAATGAGGTGGGGAGGTGGCATAACCTGACCGCCACCAACACAGCACACCAACCACTTCAACATGTTCCAGATACAGGTTGGGTTCTGCATCCTCCACAGGTTTTGGAAGAGGGGGAGCTGTCACAAGGAAATAATGGCCTACAAGTAGACTACAGATCTAACAAACACGTAAAAGGTAAACAGAATGTGTTAGCAGAGGCACTCCAGTCCAATCATGTTACGGGACACTGTTGTGCCCACTCCACATGATCTCTAAAGGGGGGAGCTGTCACAAAGAGACACTGGACTATAGGTCTAACAAATATGCAAACCTAAAGGTTAAACATGTATGTAATGTTAAAGCTGAGAACTGTAAACTCACTTTATGTAATCATGTAAAGTAAAACTAAGAGCTGGAATTAATGCAAGGGAGAGAGTCAAATATCTGCTGGATGTGTATTCACTGCAGACACTAAACAGAAGCCCATAGAGTTGCAAATGAAACTGCATGTCTTCCTGTTTGCCTACATGCTTGTAACCACGGCAATTCAGTCCCCTTTCCAGGACTGAATCAGCCAGAGAGAGAACTGGTTCAGGTGGGCTGCAAGTGAGGAAATTGAGTCACCCAACCCAGAAAAGTGGGGGTAGTGGGCCCCCAAACCTGTGACAAAGTCCATTAATGGCTATTTGCCAAATAGGATTTGGGGATGTAACCTCTTACTGTTGGGGGCTGGAACAACAGGGAATGGATTGCTAATTGTGACCCTTTGGGTACTTCTCTCAAAGAGACAGAGATTGGCCACTGTTGGAAAGGATGCTGGGCTTGATGGACCATTGGCCCGGCCCAGTATGGCACTACTTATGTTCTTATGAGGAAATATTGACAAATAATCACAAGTGCTCCTGAAAGGTGGGTATTTCCCGATGGCAAAGGAATGCTTGCTCTCGCCTCAGTCTTAAAACTAAGGTTACTTACTTGTAACCTTTGTTCTTTGAGATGGGCTCTGTCACTCACACTTCCCACCCACCTTCCACTCTACATTAGAGTGCTAGTTAAAGAGGGGGATTCTCTGGTGTGGTGGTTGAAAGAAACTCAGATGATTTGTGCTCTGTCCCTCCTATTTAGAGCCTTGAGATGCAAGGAGGGGGCCATGGAGTGCAACAGGTTGAACTGCTTAGAGAAGCATCCCAGAGCCAATCTGCACAGGCACAGCTCCCGATGGTGTGAGGGACAGAGCTCATCTCAAAGAATCAGGTTATAGGTAAGTAAACTTCATTTCTAAAATACAGATAGGAAGCAAATAGAGCTTTTTATCCAGTTTCATTTGAAACAATTCAAACCCACCATTATTAAGTATGCAAAGTCCTATTTTACAACTTTCACACAATAATTTTGGACAACATCAGTGCATTCAACATTTCACAAGGATTAAAATGATACCAAATAATGACTGGTTTATGAATATGCATATTAAAATGACACAGATATTGATTTTTATACAATACATGGCACATTTCTGATAATTATAAGCTATTGTCACATATCTGTTCAATGGTTTCTTTATTACATTAAAAACTTGCAATCCTTTTTCCTGTTTTGATAGCCAGTCCGAAAGTTCCTGATGTGTTTATTATCAGGTCTAGCACCAAGATTATTGTCACGCTCAGCACACTTCCCCACGCAATGGAGGCCTCTTAAACAAATATAGGTTGAGCTCACAGGACTGTGAGCACAATAGCATCTCTAATCCCTTATGCAAGTGAATGAGACACGTCTGAGAGATCCCTCCTTCCTCTCTGGGAGGGGGGCAGTGGTAGGATTGTGCAAGGTGATCTTTATCATCTTAGAGAATGAATGCATTTTTAGCAGTGGCTGCAGGACATTGAATTGACATCTCTGAAGGCTGGAACTGCATTTAAAACAGGCTCGACAGTGGCCCCGCCATCCTGTTTTTACCAGGACAGTCTGGAAATCACTGTCATGTCCTGAATCAAGAACCAGCTCTTTCCGGATTGGGGAATGTCCTGAATCTTATCATATCATCCATCTGAAACCATCCAGGGCTCATTCCTGGAGCAGAAATCCTATCAAACGGATGCAAATAAAGCATTCCAAAGAGCAATAGCTTACCTAGAGAAATGGCTTCCTTTGGAAACATCTTCTCCAATGAAGGCTGCAGTTCACAGTCTTGGGGCACAAAAGCCCATGGCTAAAGCCATTGACCTTAATGCGTGGAGGATTGTCCTGTCAGTACACGTTTCTCATTCAGTGAGCTCGCTGGTATTCATAGGACAATAACTGACATATCATCATACACGAGTAGGACAACATTCCACCATTAAAGGTCAAGGAGAGTATAGCAGGGAGCAGTCCTGCGAGGCTGCTGCCCCTTTAAGAAGGGGGCTGTGTGGGCCAGCTGGAGGGATGAACACACATAGGGGTGTGGCAGAGTCAGCCCCATAGCTTGGGACCAACCTGAGCTGTAAATAGGCTGAGACACCCTGTGACAGAGTGGGTAGGACACTGACCCTTTAAGGCTGAGGAAAGGAAGCCTGGCCACACCCACTCTGCCTGCATATAAGGAGAGACAAGGCAGCGAGAAGGTGGTCTCTGCCTGGGAGGCGAAGAGACCATATTGCCCTTGTTGGTGTATGCAACATCCATAAGTTAAAGTTACTGAATTAAGAAAAGTAATTGACTATAGAGCCATCAGATGGCGCTGCTAAGTTTGTGTGCACATGGAAGGGAGATGGGATTTTGCAGTTGAATTCCTTTGTGTAACCACTCCTTCCCTTCTCTCTCTTTGTCTCGGTCTCCATTTTGTCTTACTACTAGTTAGATGTAACTAAGGATCTGTGCCTGGAAAGTCTTAAGTAAAGTTCTGTTTGTTAAACCTTCAGCTGCATTTGTCCTTACTGATTGCAAATCAGTTATTACTATGCAACAGCCCTGACAAAGCTGCCCTAGTCTACACTCTCCAGGGTACTGAAGGCTAGAGAACCAGAGTGGACCCAGGTACTGAGGAAATGCTGTGCCCAGGAGGGAGCTTTGTGCCTGGGGAAGGCTTGGCCAGAGCCTGGGGCTTTGAGGCCAGGCTGGATGGACTTTGGGGGTTGATGTTGTGTTGCTCCTGCACTGTGGAGAGACTGACCTGGGCCTGCAGGGTGGAGGTGACTGAGTCAGCAGCCCCAGGAACCAAGGAACTGTGTTCCTGTCAAATAAAGACTATTGCCTGATACCCTCTGGACTTTGCCTGTGTGGGGTCCTACAGGAGGGTACCCCCTTCCTGAGGGGGGATTCAGCCGAGGCCAGAGCTGAATAGGCACAGCAGAGGGGTAGAGTTAATTCCCCTGAGTGAGACCTCAGCACCCCCATGTGGCCCTGGGAAGACCCCCTGCTACAGCCAGGCCCATGGCTGGTGCTATATAATAATAATACTATGATAATAATAATAATAATAATAATACTATGTCCAAGTTTTGCATTCTACGTTAAGCTTCATGTAAGCTGTAGTTGGCAAGAAATGGGAAAAGTTATTTAACTATTGTGATGCTCCAAATTAGGAAAAAACCTAATAACATTGAAACAGTTTAGGCAATTCCTGCAAGTAGTGTTCCACTTGAAAAGGTGTTTTCCCCAAGAAGAACCTGCCGACGGACTATCGGAAGCTAATTTGGTGGATTGAGTTGCATGTAAAGATGAAGCACAGAATGTCCTACAGATAATTCCTTGATTTTTATTTTTGTATCTGCAGCTCAATGAACTCCTAAATGCTGAGAGATCAACGCTAAATATAAATAATATAGTTTCAAATTTAACAAAATAAAGCCAGATAAGAAAATGTTGCATGCACCATATGTTGTATCTTTTAGGAAAGCTGTACCCTCTTTCCATCCCCATGACTTATGGTGCATGCATGCCTCTTCAACCAAGCAACTATCCAGTTGTCACAAGATGGCCCTGCTCTCATGGAGGGTAACAGCAGAAACAGGCCCCAAAGTTGCAGTCCCTGGGCAAATCTCATCCTTTTACAACTTCTTCTATTCTTTGTTGTTTTTTTGGTGGCATTCTCCCCAACCCTTAAAAATGGCATGCCTATTTTTCCACGCTCATTCTTTGAGCTCTTCAGGATCACTACTGTGTTCAGGCAACAGGAACACGTTAATGTGTATCCCATGATGCCTTGAGCTGAGGTACATTCCAAATGCGGCCTGCGGAACAGCAGCAAAGCTCATCTTTTTGAACACTGGCTGAGATACTGCGATCCAAAAGCACAATGCAATCTCTTTACCTGACAAGGGATCTGTTGAATACCTGGCTGTCAGTCCTATATTCGTAGATAAAGCTAAAAGTGCAGGATTATCACAACCTGCAATGGGTCCAACTAATCCTCCTCTGACCATAGCGCAGGTTGCACAGTTCAGATCACTTGATAATAAAGGTTGGCGTATAACACCCTGGTAAGTGAGGGCTGTTCTGATGAACAGAATAACAGCCATTGGCAATGTGGATGCAAACGCAGCCTGGGTTATAGTCAGGATGTGCCTGAAAGAGCTGTTTGCTATTAAGCCACATAAGCTTCTGTTGAAAGCAAGGATCTTTGAGCCATGGTTAAAGAAATGCTGATCTCTTGCGGGCAGCCATTCAATTTTTTTTTGGAAGGATTTCAATTTGGTTTAATCTTCCAGCCTTTGGTTTTTCCAGTGAAGGAGGTGGATCAAGAAGTTCTCTCTCTGACAGCTTTAAGCTGGTACTGGATCACCTGCCCCGGACACCTGGTCTCAAGCTGCTGCTCCTCCTGCCACTGTTCCAGCCAGTTCACAACATAACCCCCTCCCTCCGCCCCGCCATCTGACAGATTCTTTATTCACAAAGTTGGTCCACTTCACTTATGTTTGTTTACAAAAGGTCCATAATTTTAGGCCTTAGGTCGGACCCTGCCTAGTCAAGTCAGTATTAGTACCTCAGAAAGCTCCCTGGATAGAACCAGCTAGACTGGAGCTCTGCTCTCTGTGAGAGCTAGCTACTAACAGCTAGAGCTTGCTTGCAGGTCAGGGTTCTTACAGCCCCTAATGGGGGGGTGGCCCAGGAGATGGACAAGCAGCTCTTGTAGGGCTCACGCCTGCCCCATCACACCAGTACTCCCTTAATCAAAGGAACTAGGTGTTGTTAGAGGTAGAAAGTTACAGAGTGTCCCTCCTAAGATGAGGAAACTAAGTTCTTGTTGACTACCTAGCCTCAACCTATATGGTGTCACTCCAGGATGGGTTGACTGACTCATCATGGCCAGACATCCTGAAGCTGAATAGTATGTCTGTTCATGTTCATAGCCTGGAGTCAGGTAAACAAGGTTTGGTTATGGTTATGTGGCCTTTAACTGTATAAAGATTAGGAGTTTGTTCTCCTATCCAGTCTGTATCATTTGGAACCTGGTCCTTGTACTATGGGGGTACAGTTTTCTACCCCAAAGAGAAGGACCCTAGCAGTACTATATTTTGTCAATCTCCTTGGCACTGAAATCAAGAGGGGGGGATTGCTCACCAGAGCCACACGTTAAAAGCTCAAGGAACCTCTAGAAGCTCCAAAGAGCAACACTAAATAAATATGCAGCCAGCTACAAATATAACAAAATGGAGTCACATAAGAAACTATTGCATGTAACATGGCGATGTAAATTGAAGCAGGATGGGGAACTTTCCCCCTCCCATAAGCCACTTTGAAAATTAGCACAAGCTGCATGGGCCACATAAAAGTTGTGGGCGTCAATACTTAAGGGGGCATGATCAGGCTGGGGGAAGAAAAGGATCTGTTCCAGGAATCCATACCTTGTCCTAGAATGCATGCCTTCATTTCTGCTTCCTTCCCCCAAGCTCACTTTCAGTGCCTGAGGTTAGAGACTGGGAAATGAAAAACAGCCATGGGCCAACCTGTGTGAGAAGCCTGGCAGGACGGGAATATTGGGTGGGGTGGGGGTCTGTGGGGCAGGATTGAAGGGCATTGGCATAGCTATGTGGGGAGTACATGGCTGAAACAGCAGGAGGTGCTACAGGGCAGGAGTGAGGGGCACAGACATAGGCCCTTTTTACATGGACGCCTCCCCCCGCCCCGCCCACATCTGCGACTGTGTGGGCAGGAGCGTCCATCTGACCGCTACGGCTGGTGGGTTGGGATGCGCGTGCGGTCTCCTGTGCTCCACCCGCCTCCACTGATCCCCCACACATGGAGGCATTGGAGAAAACAAAGGTGTCTCCGGCCCTTCTCACACAGACACTAACACTAATAAAATGGCTGTTACTTTTTATTATACATGTTGAGGCGACACCTGCAGCCCTGCAACATGTATAATAAAAAGTAACACCCATTTTATCAGTACTAGGCCACTTTTACACGAGGAGCTTAGAAGTGCCTCCAGAGCCCCATATTCAAGAGGAAAGCCGCCGCGCTACCGGAAGTGATGTGCTGCCCATTCTCTTCACCAGCGGCAGCTGCAGACACGGGGCTTTCATGAGGCGCCGTGACGGAGCCTTGGGCTCACCTCCCTGAACCCTGACAGGTACCTGGAGAGATGGGCGGCTGGAGGCAGGGACGGCAAACAGGAAGACGCGGAGTCACGGCCAGTGGTGGTGCTTACGTCATCAGGCAGTGCCACAGTCCCCAGTGGAAGAACACGATGCAGCGGGGGCCGGAAGCAAGTGCGGGAGGAAGGTAGCAGGACAGCGGGGACAAGAGGTCGCCAGAGGAGCTGCCCGAGGAGGGGAAGGGACCCGGACTGGGGAAGGGAACTGTAGGGGGAGGAAGCCTGTGCCGGAACATGGCATCTGTCCCTTTTGTGGGTTCCGAGACTGGAGCCTAGGGGAGGTGAGGGTGCGAGGTGGTCCAGGTTGGTGCCTGCAGAGGGCTGCCTGTCCAGAGGGCTGGGTGTTGTCCCTCTCCTTCACAAGGCTCCCCTGGAGAACAAGGGGGTTCCCCTGCCCCACCAACCCAGAGTGTGGAAGCCGGAGGGGTACAAGTGTACGGAATTTGCCACAACTGGCGTAGTTGGCAGGGTTGGCCTGAAGGGGCCTATAGCCTGGGACATGACGGATAGGAGGCCTATAACAGCGGGCACCATGGATACGGAAGCCCTTCTCAAATGACTGGTAGAGAACCACAAAACACAGTTAGAGAGCCAGCGAGGGTTCCTACAGCAAATAACTAGTGAATTAGCCAGCACCCACGTGTGTAGCCAGGCTCAGATGGCAGAACAGGTGGCTGCCCTAATGACCCCGGCCATAACCGCATTAACAACATGTGCCAAAGGCACAGGAGACGCCAAGGGGCCTCAAGTACGGCTGACCAAAATGGCTCTGTCTGATGACTCCGAGGCCTTTTTGAATATGATTGAAAGGGTAGCCACCACAGCCAGGTGGCCCGAGACCCAGTGGGCTATTCTTCTGTTCCCTTGTTTATCCGGGCCAGCACAAGTGGTATATGACAGGTTAGAAGCTACTGATACAGCCAACTTCAATAAGGTTAAGGAAACCATATTAAAGGGCCTGGATATCTTGGAGGAGACATACAGGAAACGCTTTAGAGAGGAAAAGTATCCCCCGGGGTCCTCTCCCCAACTAGTGGCCCAACAACTGAGGACCAGTTGCCTCCATTGGTTGAAACCGCAAAAAAGATCAGCCCATGAGATTGTCGAGTTATTGATGATGGAACAATTTATCCAGATACTGCCCCCTCGCAGAAAGGTGTGGGTGGCACGGCACAAGCCTATGACCTTAGATGAAGTCGTGACCCTTATGGAAAATTACGAGGCTTTTGATGGAGCCTCGGAGTATGGGGGAAAGGAAGGATATAAGGGTCCCTACCAAGATGAAAAAGGACCTAGACCCGGGAGCAGCAACTGAGATGGAAGGTCAGAGTTCAAAGGAAAGGGGATCTTGAGGGAGGAGTGGTGGGGAGAGAATCCACAGAGGCCATTTGGGATAGGAGAGGCAGGAGGGGGAAAGGTCCCTATGACCTGGAAAGTACCTGGGTTGGTTACCCCTCCTCCACAGAGCAACACCAGAGAAGGAGGGAATAGGGGGGTCCTAGAACCTGGTGTGTTATCAATGTGTGAAGCCGGGACACTTTAAACGGGACTGTCCGTTGTGGAGATTGTTGGAGGTGTATGCGAGGGGGCTTGCTCAGGGCCTCGTTGTCTTCCCCCCTATGATGATCTGGCCTTGTCCCTATTAGGGACATTAGGGACATATAAGATCCTAAGGGGTTGTTTACCCTTCCGAGAAAGTAGAGCCCGGGAGTGAAAAAGGGTGTGATTGAGTGCCTGTGTCATGTAGACTCCCCTGGGTCCACCTTCCCTTCCCCGGGGCCCTCTAACTCCTACACAGCCATAAATCTGACCCCCGTGAACATGCCTATGCCACCATCAAGAAGGAAGCCTTAGCAGTGCGATGGGCGGTGGTAGCACTGAGGTATTATCTAGCAGGGACCATGTTCACGCTTATCACAGATCACGTGCCACTCCAATTGTTGACCTCCATGAAGGAGAACAACACTTGCTTGATGAGGTGGTATTTGGCTTTGCAACCTTATAGGTTTGAGATCTGCCACAGGGCGGGGTGCCTCCATCATAATGCTGACTTTTTTGCACGACAGGGCGCATCCGCCCCGTGTCCAGATGTTCTCCAGTTGATCGTCTCATTGGTGCGTGTGTGTGTGAGACGGAGCCTTGAGCCGCCCCCCCCAAACCCCGACTGGTACCTGGGGAGACAGGCAGCCAGAGGTGGGGACGGCAAGCTGGGAAGACGCGGATCTGTGGCCGGCAGTGGCGCTGACATCATCAGGCAGCACCACAGCCCCCAGCGAAAGAGTGTGATGCAGCAGGGGTCGTAAGCAAGCAGCCATAAGAGGAGACATCAGTACAGGAAGAAGGCAGTAGGACGGTGGGTACAAGAGGTCGCTGGAGGAGCTGCCCGAGCAAGGGAAGTACTCAGGGGACCCGGACTGGGGAAGGGAACTGTAGGGGGAGGAAGCCCATGCCAGAACATGGCTTCTGTCCCTTTTGTGGGTTCCGAGAATGGAGGCTAGGGGAGGTGAGGGTGCGGGGTGGTCCAGGCTGGTGCCTGCGGAGGGCTCCCTGTCCGGAGGGCTGGATGTTGTCCCTCTCCCTCACAAGGCTCTCCCGGAGAACAAGGGGGTTCCCCTGCCCCACCGACCCAGAGTGTGGAAGCCGGTGGGGCACAAGCGTAGGTGTACGACACAGGCACATTCTGTAGACCTGAAAATTGTGGTCTACAGATATGCACCTCTTGAAATCCCTGCATCTGCAGGTACTGCTGCTGAAGTGAATAGGCACTTCTGGTAGTGCAGGGAGCATGTAAACACTCCCCATGCGGCTTTCCTCTTGAATACGGGGCTCCGGAGGCATTTCTAAACACCTTTTGTAAAAGTGGCCTTAGAGTGTCTGTGTGAAAAGGACCTCCATGCGTGGAGATGGGTGGAGGCATGCTGCCCCACCCCCACCCCGGCTTCCACCCATCCCCCTTGCACCACTGGCCCATTTGAAAAGGGCCATAGTTGTATGGGGGGCCCAGGGCTGGAATAGCACGGAGGCTACATGGCAGGAGTGAGACTGCATTCACACAAGACATTTAGTACATGAAAAAACCTTTCCCCCACTTAAGTTTTTAATGTGTGAAAGAATTAGGTTGCATTAGGTAAATGCATGTAATGTGCATTAACTGCCCAAACGTTAAGTCAGAAGGCAAGGTTTAAAAACCATTCTAAATCCATCACATGCATTTCTCCTAATACTTGATGGGATTAATCTGCCTATTAGTCTGCCTTTAGGGATGGGCGAACGTGGTTCGGCAGTTAGGTGTTCGCGTTCAGAAGTCCGAACAGGCCGAGTTCGGGCCGAACACCGAACTGCCGATCCGCGTTCGCCCATACCGAACCGAACCGAACACAGAATGGCAAAATGGCCGAACAGTTCGGTCAGTTCGGATCGCATTCGGGTGGCAAAAAAAGGTTCACTGTAAGGTCAAATGTGACAGGGAGGGGTAGTACTAGTCACTGAGGAGCAGACTTCTAGGCACCAGGGGTGGAGAGGCTTGCAAGAAATGAAACTATCTGTCTCCCCCCTTCCCAACGCCTTCTGAGCGAGTCACTGTTCCTCAACAGCAGGCGTTGAGTACAATTATTAGATTGCTTTAAGTTTCATTTCAGTTTTGTACTGAAATGAAACTTAAACGTTAAACTGAAACCTTGTGTTGTTTGTGATTCCCTCCCATCCCATATATTTTATTTATTTATTTTTTATTTATTTTCCAAATTTATACCCCGCCCCCTCCTGCAACGCAGCTCGGGGTGGCTTCCAGCAATCAACAATAAAAACATTAAAATTCATTTTAAAATATTAAATATAAAATATACCATATAAAACAGGGCTAGAAAAATAATAAATAAATGGGTGGGGGACTAAAATCATCCCTCCCCACCCTCCCTCCCAAAGGCCTGGGCAAACAGCCAGGTCTTACAGTTCCGCCGAAATGTTAAAAGGCTTGGGGCCAGGCGAGCTTCCTCCGGAAGGGAGTTCCACAGCCGCGGTCCTACCACCGAGAATGCTCGCTCCATCGTGGCCCCCCGCTTAACACGGGGGACCTCCAGGAGGGCACCCCCGGCAGACCGCAGGAGCCGTTCCGGGGCGCGAAGGGCGAGGCGGTCCCTAAGGTATGAGGGGCCAAGGCCGTATAGGGCTTTATAGATCATCACTAGGACCTTGAACTTGGCCCGGCACACTATCGGCAGCCAGTGCAGAGCTCGGAGCACCGGTGTAATGTGCTCCCGGCGACCCGTCCCCGTCAGAAGACGAGCCGCCGCATTCTGCACCAGCTGCAGCCTCCGAGCCAAGAACAGGGGAAGCCCCACGTAGAGCGCGTTGCAGTAGTCGAGCCTCGAGGTGACAAAGGCATGGATGAGGGAGGCCAGGTCCGGGCCAGAGACATACGGACGCAGCCTACGTACAAGATAAAGCTGGCGGAAGGCAGCCTTAGCGACTGCCTCCACCTGCCGCTCCAGACACAGGTCTGCGTCCAATATGACCCCCAGACTCCGGACCTGCTGAGCTACAGGAGGGCAAACCCCCCCAACTAGGGGGGCCACCACCCCCTTCGCCCTATTAAACAACACAAGTTTTCAGTTTAAGGTTTAAGTTTCATTTCAGTACAAAACAAGCCGCGGAAGAATCCCGTTGGACATGGCAGATTCCTGTTCACACTGGCTCTAGTGCTGGCATTAGGCTCCTCCCCGCTACCGCGTCTTTGCCTGCGTGTCTTTTTAGTAGTGCCAGGCGTCAGGTGTGAATGCGGGGAAAGAGTACAGGCAGGAGAAGAGGAGCCCTGGAAGAGCTGCGTGAGGAGATAGCAAGGGCTGTCTGAGGTCAGGTTTGAAAAGTATTTACTATGGTGGGTTAGGCCGTCACATGCCTCCCTGACAGTTTCACTCTTCATTTGAGAAAGCTCTGACCTAATCCCTACTGTTGACACTTGCTTAGTAACTGAACAACCCCTTCAGTCAAAAGAAGTCAGTGCTGGCAGGTGGCTCCCTTGAGCATTATGTTACCTGAGTTTGTTGGCCTGCACTGGGGTGCCGTTCTCACTGAACACACGCCTCTTCCTTTGACTGACGCATACCACCCATGACCAACAAGGAAGAGTCCAAAAAGAACTATGTATCTAAAGGTAGGGGGGAATGAGGCTGTGATGACTACATGCTGGGAGAGCCAAGTTGCTGGGACTTCAAACCCTCGGCTGATGAGGGAAAACGGAGGATCCAGTGAGTGGTGAATCTCCTTTGAGGACCGCTTGCAACTGGTTCCGGAATAGGATGGCCATCCTGAGTCATTGCTCCATGAAGCTGCGAAGCCAGACACCATTCGGTAGCTTTCTATTCCTCCTGACTGCCATTGGGCTCACCTCTGCCATGCCGTAAGAACCCTCTTCCCATCCACTTCCTCTCCTTTCACTGCGGGGAGGGGGTTGTCGATGCAGTAACCTGTGGCACCATGCCAGCCGGCAATTAGAACAGGAACAGGTCTCATTTAATTAAGGAATATGCCCCAGTGGTTTGATATTGTTTCTTCTCTTCCTCAGCTTGTTTCCTGCTATTTCCCTTCTCTCCTACTCTCTCATGAACATCTCCCTCCAAAACTAGTGTCCCTGAAGCCACATTATTAAAATGTTAAGCACGGTGAGCATTTTAATGCACTAGTAGAGCTAGGGCTAGAATATATGGGGGGCTGCAGGGCAGGAGTGAGGGCCACTGACAGAGCTGTGTGGGGAGCCCAGGGCTGGGATAGCAGGGGGGCTGCAGAGCAGGAGTGAGGGGCATTGACAGAGCTGGGTGGGGAGCTTGGAGCTGGAATAGCAGGGAAATTGCAGGGCAGAAGTGAGGGGCACTGGCAGAGCTGTGTGTGAGGAGACCAGGGCTGGAATAACGGGGGCTGCAGGGCAGGAGTGAGGGGCTTGACAGAGCTGTGTGGGGAGACCAGAGCTGGAATAGCAGGGGGGCTGCAGGGCAGGAGTGAGGGGCATTGACAGAGCTGTGTGGGGAGACCAGGGCTGGAATAGCAGGGGGGCTGGGC